>REGM01000510.1:25611-37758 GCA_004194415.1 Aurelia aurita | reverse complement strand
ATATCCCAAAGAAGAGGCTTCTCTGTTCCTATAAATTCAAAAAGGAACATCATAAATAGTGGAGTGGTAGGACTTGTTTATTTTATCAGCGATGCCAGGCAACAAAATTGGCCAGGATTCTGCCTGTACCTTCGCAGATGCATTTTGAAGAATCCTACAAAGATACGATTTCACATTCTTATTCAAATTTTTGACCTGCCCTTGATGCTGTGGAGTGTATGGCTTGTCACGAATAAGCTTGAAACTGTAGGCTGCACTCAAATCCTTAATAAGCTTATTTACCAATTCTTTTCCATTATCTGATTACAAAATTTGTGGTGGCCCCTCTATATCGAACAAAAACTTTATTGTTTTGTGAACAAGAGGTGCAGTTTTATTTTTAAGTGGAAATAGCCAGCAAAACTTGCTAAAAAAGCACTTCACGCTTAAAATGTAACGAAAACGCCAAGGATTGTTTTTCATGACAGCCCTTTTCTTGTTAGGGGCCATGTCAATAAGGTTGTATTGTATTCGTTCGTGTGGTGCGAATGAACGAATTGGTTGTTTGGCAGTGCAGAGTTTAAACGGCACGTCTCACATGCAGAAAGGAATTATCTAATTTTTTTGAAAATGCCTTTGAAATAAAATTTGCTGTGGAAAGTTTTACTGGTGGCGTTTATTCAACCTGGAGCACAACATTTTTTTCCATCAGAAAGTTTTGTGAAATGGATGTCTTCAAGTACGGTATCCATGATTTCATTATGGACAGTCTCTCTTGATTCAAGGAAATATTGCCAACTTGTTTGTATTTATGATGCAAGATAACTGGCAAGCCATCATATTTGCTGAGGACCAAATCACCTAAGATGTCCTCCTTTAGAGAATAACTTGGTTTATTTTGATTGCCTCGATAGTAAAGATTGGTTTGATTTCTTTTCATAAAATCTGAAATTCCAAGTTGTTGGAGAGTAGAAAGAGAGGATCTCAAGTGGAAGTAAGTTGTTTTATCATATTGAAGAGCCAGCCTCTTAAGGATAGCAATGTATAATGGTTTGTCCATTGCTCCTTTGAAACATGTTTTCGAATAATCGCAAGGCAAAGACAGGACTTCAAGTAATTTGGGACAATTCTGTGACAATGGAAGATCGATATCATTTGTTGTAGAGGTGAGATTGTTGATCTCAGTTGTTGATAGGTTTTCAGGTGATGGGACATGTCCTTTTTGGAGACAACATTTTTAGAGGAATTAGGAGAGGAATTTTCAAGCTCGGCCTCTTTAAAGAGGATCATCTCTCCTTCAAAGATTGCTTTTTGAAAGGTGTTGTCACCATCCGGGAGCGTCACTTTGTACATCCCCCTGTCAAGACTTCACATATTTCACCGAAAATGTTCAACGGTTGGAATGGGTGACGACTCGATATTCTCTTGGCAGTTGAAATCTTTGGGTTTCTTATCCAAACACTATCCCCGGCATTAAATTTGCCACCCTTGCATTTTCTTAGATCTCTTTCGATGTTTCTATGAATTGTATACTTAGTTGCTTCGAGAGCATTCAACTGAGTACATTGCAAAGAACTGGAGAGCCTGAAAAGTCCTGCAGAAAAATTTACTGCCTTGAACTCATCCTCAGGACTGCATAAGACAGATTCGTCTTCAACCACATTTGATTGCTCGACTTCATTTTCATCACGGGAAAACAATGATTTATTCAAACAAGAGCCGAGAGATGACTGTATCAACTCTTTCTCTGTTAAAGAGGAACTGCCTGAATCAATTTCAATGTCATTGTCATTCTGGTCATTCTCATCATACTCCTCCTCATAATCATCATCATCCTCCATTTCCTTGTCCACTTGAACTTCATTGGAACAAGTCGAAAAGTAAACATCATCTGGCACAAAATTCATATCCCAAAGAAGAGGCTTCTCTGTTCCTATAAATTCAAAAAGGAACATCATAAATAGTGGAGTGGTAGGACTTGTTTATTTTATCAGCGATGCCAGGCAACAAAATTGGCCAGGATTCTGCCTGTACCTTCGCAGATGCATTTTGAAGAATCCTACAAAGATACGATTTCACATTCTTATTCAAATTTTTGACCTGCCCTTGATGCTGTGGAGTGTATGGCTTGTCACGAATAAGCTTGAAACTGTAGGCTGCACTCAAATCCTTAATAAGCTTATTTACCAATTCTTTTCCATTATCTGATTACAAAATTTTTGGTGGGCCCTCTATATCGAACAAAAACTTTATTGTTTTGTGAACAAGAGGTGCAGTTTTATTTTTAAGTGGAAATAGCCAGCAAAACTTGCTAAAAAAGCACTTCACGCTTAAAATGTAACGAAAACGCCAAGGATTGCTTTTCATGACAGCCCTTTTCTTGTTAGGGGCCATGTCAATAAGGTTGTATTGTATTCGTTCGTGTGGTGCGAATGAACGAATTGGTTGTTTGGCAGTGCAGTGTTTAAACGGCACGTCTCACATGCAGAAAGGAATTATCTAATTTTTTTGAAAATGCCTTTGAAATAAAATTTGCTGTGGAAAGTTTTACTGGTGGCGTTTATTCAACCTGGAGCACAACATTTTTTTCCATCAGAAAGTTTTGTGAAATGGATGTCTTCAAGTACGGTATCCATGATTTCATTATGGACAGTCTCTCTTGATTCAAGGAAATATTGCCAACTTGTTTGTATTTATGATGCAAGATAACTGGCAAGCCATCATATTTGCTGAGGACCAAATCACCTAAGATGTCCTCCTTTAGAGAATAACTTGGTTTATTTTGATTGCCTCGATAGTAAAGATTGGTTTGATTTCTTTTCATAAAATCTGAAATTCCAAGTTGTTGGAGAGTAGAAAGAGAGGATCTCAAGTGGAAGTAAGTTGTTTTATCATATTGAAGAGCCAGCGTCTTGAGGATAGCAATGTATAATGGTTTGTCCATTGCTCCTTTGAAACATGTTTTCGAATAATCGCAAGGCAAAGACAGGACTTCAAGTAATTTGGGACAATTCTGTGACAATGGAAGATCGATATCATTTGTTGTAGAGGTGAGATTGTTGATCTCAGTTGTTGATAGGTTTTCAGGTGATGGGACATGTCCTTTTTGGAGACAACATTTTTAGAGGAATTAGGAGAGGAATTTTCAAGCTCGGCCTCTTTAAAGAGGATCATCTCTCCTTCAAAGATTGCTTTTTGAAAGGTGTTGTCACCATCCGGGAGCGTCACTTTGTACATCCCCCTGTCAAGACTTCACATAATTCACCGAAAATGTTCAACGGTTGGAATGGGTGACGACTCGATATTCTCTTGGCAGTTGAAATCTTTGGGTTTCTTATCCAAACACTATCCCCGGCATTAAATTTGCCACCCTTGCATCTTCTTAGATCTCTTTCGATGTTTCTATGAATTGTATACTTAGTTGCTTCGAGAGCATTCAACTGAGTACATTGCAAAAAACTGGAGAGCCTGAAGTCCTGCAGAAAAATTTACTGCCTTGAACTTTTCCTCAGGACTGCATAAGACAGATTCATCTTCAACCACATTTGATTGCTCGACTTCATTTTCATCACGGGAAAACAATGATTTATTCAAACAAGAGCCGAGACATGACTGTATCAACTCTTTCTCTGTTAAAGAGGAGCTGCCTGAATCAATTTCAATGTCATTGTCATTCTGGTCATTCTCATCATACTCCTCCTCATAATCATCATCATCCTCCATTTCCTTGTCCACTTGAACTTCATTGGAACAAGTCGAAAAGGAAACATCATCTGGCACAAAATTCATATCCCAAAGAAGAGGCTTCTCTGTTCCTATAAATTCAAAAAGGAACATCATAAATAGTGGAGTGGTAGGACTTGTTTATTTTATCAGCGATGCCAGGCAACAAAATTGGCCAGGATTCTGCCTGTACCTTCGCAGATGCATTTTGAAGAATCCTACAAAGATACGATTTCACCTGCCGTTGATGCTGTGGAGTGTATGGCTTGTCACGAATAAGCTTGAAACTGTAGGCTGCACTCAAATCCTTAATAAGCTTATTTACCAATTCTTTTCCATTATCTGATTACAAAATTTTTGGTGGGCCCTCTATATCGAACAAAAACTTTATTGTTTTGTGAACAAGAGGTGCAGTTTTATTTTTAAGTGGAAATAGCCAGCAAAACTTGCTAAAAAAGCACTTCACGCTTAAAATGTAACGAAAACGCCAAGGATTGCTTTTCATGACAGCCCTTTTCTTGTTAGGGGCCATGTCAATAAGGTTGTATTGTATTCGTTCGTGTGGTGCGAATGAACGAATTGGTTGTTTGGCAGTGCAGAGTTTAAACGGCACGTCTCACATGCAGAAAGGAATTATCTAATTATTTTGAAAATGCCTTTGAAATAAAATTTGCTGTGGAAAGTTTTACTGGTGGCGTTTATTCAACCTGGAGCACAACATTTTTTTCCATCAGAAAGTTTTGTGAAATGGATGTCTTCAAGTACGGTATCCATGATTTCATTATGGACAGCCTCTCTTGATTCAAGGAAAATATTGCCAACTTGTTTGTATTTATGATGCAAGATAACTGGCAAGCCATCATATTTGCTGAGGACCAAATCACCTAAGATGTCCTCCTTTAGAGAATAACTTGGTTTATTTTGATTGCCTCGATAGTAAAGATTGGTTTGATTTCTTTTCATAAAATCTGAAATTCCAAGTTGTTGGAGAGTAGAAAGAGAGGATCTCAAGTGGAAGTAAGTTGTTTTATCATATTGAAGAGCCAGCGTCTTGAGGATAGCAATGTATAATGGTTTGTCCATTGCTCCTTTGAAACATGTTTTCGAATAATCGCAAGGCAAAGACAGGACTTCAAGTAATTTGGGACAATTCTGTGACAATGGAAGATCGATATCATTTGTTGTAGAGGTGGGATTGTTGATCTCAGTTGTTGATAGATTTTCAGCTGATGGGACATGTCCTTTTTGGAGACAACATTTTTAGAGGAATTAGGAGAGGAATTTTCAAGCTCGGCCTCTTTAAAGAGGATCATCTCTCCTTCAAAGATTGCTTTTTGAAAGGTGTTGTCACCATCCGGGAGCGTCACTTTGTACATCCCCCTGTCAAGACTTCACATAATTCACCGAAAATGTTCAACGGTTGGAATGGGTGACGACTCCATATTCTCTTGGCAGTTGAAATCTTTGGGTTTCTTATCCAAACACTATCCCCGGCATTAAATTTGCCACCCTTGCATCTTCTTAGATCTCTTTCGATGTTTCTATGAATTGTATACTTAGTTGCTTCGAGAGCATTCAACTGAGTACATTGCAAAAAACTGGAGAGCCTGAAGTCCTGCAGAAAAATTTACTGCCTTGAACTTTTCCTCAGGACTGCATAAGACAGATTCATCTTCAACCACATTTGATTGCTCGACTTCATTTTCATCACGGGAAAACAATGATTTATTCAAACAAGAGCCGAGACATGACTGTATCAACTCTTTCTCTGTTAAAGAGGAGCTGCCTGAATCAATTTCAATGTCATTGTCATTCTGGTCATTCTCATCATACTCCTCCTCATAATCATCATCATCCTCCATTTCCTTGTCCACTTGAACTTCATTGGAACAAGTCGAAAAGGAAACATCATCTGGCACAAAATTCATATCCCAAAGAAGAGGCTTCTCTGTTCCTATAAATTCAAANTGATTCAAGGAAAATATTGCCAACTGTTTGTATTTATGATGCAAGATAACTGGCAAGCCATCATATTTGCTGAGGACCAAATCACCTAAGATGTCCTCCTTTAGTGAATAACTTGGTTTATTTTGATTGCCTCGATAGTAAAGATTGGTTTGATTTCTTTTCATAAAATCCGAAATTCCAAGTTGTTGGAGAGTAGAAAGAGAGGATCTCAAGTGGAAGTAAGTTGTTTTATCATATTGAAGAGCCAGCATCTTGAGGATAGCAATGTATAATGGTTTGTCCATTGCTCCTTTGAAACATGTTTTCAAATAATCGCAAGGCAAAGACTTCAAGAAATTTGGGACAATTCTGTGACAATGGAAGATCGATATCATTTGTTGTAGAGGTGGGATTGTTGATCTCAGTTGTTGATAGGTTTTCAGCTGATGGGACATGTTCATCTTCTAAAATGGCAAACATCAATCTTAATTTGGCCAGTAAATTTTTGGAGTATGATAAACCTCATAAAAATTGTTCTGTTCAAAATTAATCAATGCATTTTCATTGCCTATTTATGAGAAACCTTTGTAAAGATATTTTTCTGCTGTACAAACTTCCTTATTTCACAGGTACATTGGAAGATCAGAAGCGAGCTAAATCAAGGCTTTTTGTCGATACACAAGTTAAAATGTGAGGCATATACATATGCTGACGTATACCAGAACAAAATAAAAATTATTTGTGCACAGTAGCCAGAAAAATTCGTTTGATCCTCTTGCTGGTTCACAAAAAAGGGTTGAAGCATCAGAGAATTTTTTTGGGTAAAATGGCTTTTTGCAGTTGGATTTTTAATTTTTCGATCATGTGTTTGTAGCATACCTTAATTATAAGTTCTTATTTATTGCAAAATTAGTAAGCTTTGAAGAGTTTCTTTGTTTCCTGCTTGTGGCGTCATCAAAGTTCTCAGGGTCGCAAGGAATGATTTCTTTACCATGATACATTACTTTTCAGTTATGACTCTTTAACAATTCTATAGGAATTCAGCTAAAGAGTGGAAAATAATATGAATACTATTTTTATGAGGAAATGAACACTATGGTTTTAAAGGAGAGTATGTCTCCACAAACGTTTTGAGAATAGTTTGCTGCCAAATGTATGAGAAATCAAGAAATATGAGAAATAATATTACTATGCGGAGAAACCGGAATAGAAAACGTGGAATGTTGGAGTTTGGATAACTACAATATGAAATTTTAAAAGCTCTATTACGCCGGGGGGGGGGGATATTTGGTAACCTCTGGCATTTGATATTAGTAGGGGGCTTGATAGTGAGGGGATATTTTTTCAATTTTTGGCTTATTAGAGTGATAGTTTTGCTTATTACAGAGCGGTCAAAATAGAGCTTTTCCGTAAATATGGCATATTTAAAGATTCTCCTATTTATTCTTTTTAAATTTGATAAAAAGTTTTTGCAATTAAAATCAGCTTAATCCTGTTATTTTTGAGTTAGGAATGAATAATAAGGCAAATAAGATGAAAACTAGCGAATTATATGATATTTTTTCCATTTTTAGAACGAATTAGCTGGGGAAACTTATATTTTGACATTTTTCAACATTATGACATCATAGTGACGTCATCTAATGAGATAGCCACACCCAAAGCTGCAAATCAGTAAAGAATGGTTAGTACTATGCCTTTTCCAGGTTTGAATGATTTCCCATTAGTCTAAGGCGATTTATAGAGGAGGGTGGAAAGCACCCCCTGGCTATATTAGTTAAAAAAAAGCCCGGTTAAAATAGGGTTAAAAGAAGAGGTTCTGGCGTTTTATCTGAATTTTTGATGCATTTTGCAATGGGTTAATGGTGTTGTGAATGAACAAATTATCAACACTGTAGAAAACAATTCTAACACAGCTCTAGAGCTCTAGAACCTTGTGAATTAAGGGAAATTCACAAAACATGACCCATAACCAGGGTAAAATATCACAAACTAGCCCATAACTCGGGCAGGCACTTGTATATCAAACTCCCATAGCAGATACTCCCCCCTCGGATAAATCTCAGATGTGAATTACGATGGAAAATTCCGCTGAGCGCTTTTTTACCTATTTTCGTACCCCAATCTGTATCCGGATCTTATACCTTGCGTGTCAATTTGTTCGCAAAGGGAATCTTCATAACTTTGAATTAAGCGAGTTCACTTGAAATGATATCATTTCATTGGAGCTGGTTTCATCAAGTCTGTACAACCTAGCTCCTTTGAGATTAGTTGAATTCCTTAAAATGAGCTGGTCATTCAAAGTATATGCGTGAAATCTTTGAACATTATTGCACGATTGGTTATTGCATCTTCCTTGTGATTTAATGCCTGAAAAGGAACTTCACGTACTTTGCTATAAGTGCTCATTAGAAAATATTTCCTAACTTGATTGTTTTCAGAATGATAGCCTTATTCTTTTTTATTAAAAAAATCGAAAAAGTTCATGAGAAGTAATATAATCAAGATACGAAAAAGTTCCAATGAACACTTATAGAGCAAAGTAAATGAAGTTCCTTTTCATCAGCAGGAAGATACAATAACCAATCTTGAGAAATGCGACATAAAGTCAAATTCAATCGATCTTGGTCTTGGTCCGTGATTTGTTTATACCAAATCACATTGGGCATGCGTACTTAATGCTGCACTTTGCGTGCCAAGAACTTCCATTGTAAACATGGCCGCGACGTATCAATGTGATTTTGATAATGGAGATAATGAATTTTATGAGCAGCACATTTCCCGATACAATTATGAAAGTGACCAGAGTGCTCCTGACGAAGAAGAAGGTTTGGTGTCTGATGGCGTCGATGAAGAGATTGAAGCTACATAAATAAATGAGTCAACAGCACCTAAAAGCATAGGCCTAGGCCCGGGGAAAAATTGAAGAAACAAAAAAGGAAAACCAGGAAGAAAGGCAAAATGGACAGACGAATGTACCGACGATCTAGTAGATATCATTTGCAACAATGAGGTTTACAAAAAACGCATAATATTCACCAATATCAAGACATCAAAGAATGGTGGTTATTATGAAAAGATTGTCAAAGAACTGAAGGAGACATGCACAAGAAGAGGGGAATCTTTCAATTATGATGTGAACCAAACAAGGGAAAAATTCAAACGTCTTGTTCCTGAATGCAAAAAAGCAGCTTTACTAATGAAAATGGCCTCAGGAATNTGAGTCAACAGTACGTAAAAGCATAGGCCTAGGCCCGGGGAAAAATGGAAGAAACAAAAAAGGAAAACCAGGAAGAAAGGCAAAATGGACAGACGAATGTACTGACGATCTAGTAGATATCATTTGCAACAATGAGGTTTACAAAAAACGCATAATATTCACCAATATCAAGACATCAAAGAATGGTGGTTATTATGAAAAGATTGTCAAAGAACTGAAGGAGAGATGCACAAGAAGAGGGGAATCTTTCAATTATGATGTGAACCAAACAAGGGAAAAATTCAAACGTCTTGTTGCTGAATGCAAAAAAGCAGCTTTAATAATGAAAACGGCCTCAGGAATCAAGAGATTTCAGGAAGATAAAGGGTATGGCAAATGGTTTAACTGCTTGTTGCCTTTGGTGCAAACACGTGCCTCATGCCAGCCAGAGCAAGCTATAGATCCAAGCTCAGTTCTCAAAAAGAAAAGGAAAAGAGAAGAACCTACTGAAAGCAGTGAGGCTAGCTCTCCAAGCAATGTCAATGATAGCAGTTCAATTGATGCTCAAGATGATGAGGAAACTAATTTGTTTGTGCCTATCAAAGGAGGGAAAAAGAAGGCTGCCAAAGTAGCACCAATGGAAGATTCCCTCAAGGATGTATTAGGAAAGGTTGCAGAATCTTTAAATGCAGATCCAACAGACAAGCTGTTAAAGTATTTTGAGCAGGAGAATGAACGTGCAAGGCAGCATGAAATGAAACTCTTTGCCATGTTATTTGGTGGACAACCCAATCAGCAAGTTGCTCCAAGTCCTCCTCCAACAATGGAACTTCAAGGAAATGGGTTTCAGCCTCAAAGTGCACCTCAATGGCAAAATATGGCTCAAAATTGGAGTATGGGGAGGGGAAATTATACTCAACTACTAACGCAGCCACAAAATTTTGATAGATCAGAACAACAACACGAAAGAGACAATGTTTATGAACCATTATTTTAGAAACTATGACAACTAGCACGAAGAAAAGAACTCATTTATGAGAATACAATCATGCTAAACTTTAATATTTCATGTAAAGTATGATAATCATAACCTACCCAAACCATCATGTGTATAATTCAGCAAACATGAAATAAAATTCACAAGAAGGAAATCACATTTTAACTTTTGAAAGACAAATTGCAAGACAAATGGACAGGCCTCTTCAGAAAATTTATTCAGTGGCATTTTGCCTGTCCCTGATTTACTGTTTTGATACAGAATTGCTGTTCATTTAGAAGAAAAAGTCTTTTCTAGATCTTCTTTCAATTATTTATAGTAGGAGTACATAGTCTGGGGAAATCCCAATAATATCCATATGTCTTTAGGGTGTGCAGGGGTGAAATGGGTGCATTGATGATTGATGGAAAACAGAAGACCGCAAACTGATAAATCAACTTTCACAATATCAAAGAGGGTATATCAAACAGTTGTAGCTAAAGGAAATCTGTGAACCAAGATTTTTATGAAATTTATCCACATTTTTTGCCATACCCATTTTCCTCCAAGCCGTACCCATTTTCCTGCAGACCCTTGAGTTTCACACCCTAAGTGGTTAACAAACTTGACATTTTTTTCACCCTAAGAAGTAGTAAATTGCAAAATTCCAGTAACTTAAATTTTTTAACCAAGTCCCTGGGATTTATCCTTCTTAACGGCTTTTTATACTTTTTAGTTTAAGTTGTGAAGATTCCATTCTTGTAAGATACTATAAAGTTCTGTTATCATGCCAGTTGTCTAATTTCTCCCGCCTTTTTCTCTAGCAAATTTTTCTTTCAATGTATCACGGACTTTTTCTGCTTGTTTGTTTGTGGCACAAAGACGTTGACATTGACTCATTTGTAGCATGTCTCTTACCACGTTCCTTGGGCGCCTCTGGTTTGTTTTGGCATCGCATGCGAGATCCCATTGTCGTAAATTGACATCTCCTCTCCTGATGCATATGTTGTGGAGGACTACACAAGCAAGGGTCTTGGCCTTCATGGTATTTGCTGTACTTTCACATTTCCTGTAAAGCACTCTCCAGCGACCTTTAAGCTTGCCAAACGCCCCCTCCGTAACCATGCGTGCTCTACTGAGCCTATAGTTAAAGTATTTCTGCTCAGTTGCAAGGACAGCTTGGGAATATGGTTTCATCATCCAATTGTGAAAGGGAAATGCACCATCTCCAAGAAGAATGGGGGGTATATCTACATTCCCTTCTCTGTGAGCAACATTTTTAAATTTATCAGATGCAAGGTCTTTATAGAGGTCAGTTGATTGGAATATTATTGAGTCATGTGAATTACCAGGGTAACCACAACTTCCCCAAGTTATCCTATACTTTGCGTCCACAATTGCCATCAGGATCACCGAATAAAAGTTTTTGAAATTGTGAAATTCCTTGGCAGCCTCAGCACCTCCAGGCGGGCAGCGGATTGGGATATGACAACCATCAATAGCTGCATATGCACAAGGAAATTGCCACTCTTCATCCATCAATTCCATTGCCCTGTTGAGTTCTTCTTGGTTTTGTGGGAAAAGGTTGGATACTTCCTCCACCCAGAAAGTATGGACAATGATTTGGCATACTTCTATAACAAGCAGGCATATAGTTGCTTCACCTAATCCTGATAATTCTGCAAGAGTGTAATAATAGTCTCCTCTGCCAAGCCTGTATAGGCAAACACCAAGCCTGCACTCAGGAGGTATAGCATCTTCTGTGATTGACTGCTTCTTCAAGAGATGATATATTCTATCCAGGATGAATTGAAAGGTTTCTTTCGTGAGACGAAAAGTCTTTTTGAACCTTTCTTCAGAGTATGTTTCCCATACTAGCTTCCACCATCCAGTGTTTCTTTGAAGACGTCGAACAGATCGTCTTCGTCGAGGCATGTTCTCAATTTCTCTATTCGATTCAAAGTAATTTAGAATAGCAAGCAGAACATTGTAGAGCTTGATCAGGTACGTACGCCTTTGAATAAAATTGGTCAGCACAGCCAACTGCATCGTATGACGCCGGCGTCTATTCTGAATGATTTTGTTGCAAAGCATGATCTTCTGTTTCTATCCATGGGCGCCATTTTGTTCAACTGGATACCAATATATTCCCTCATGTATGCCGTACTGAATATTGTTCTATTAAATCTCACAGAAACGCGACACAAATCCGACGTCTAAATCAGGGACGCACTTGTGTCGAGTTTGTGTCGAGTTTGTGTCGCACTCTTAATAATTAGATTTGACACGACACAAATGCGACGTCTAAACTGAGCCTTAATGA
>REGM01000051.1:1472860-1486488 GCA_004194415.1 Aurelia aurita | reverse complement strand
AAGTATAGACATTGGCTGAGGAGTGCCGCTGCTGCGCGCAGGCTACAGTACAAGACAATAAGGAATGCGTTTTGCATTAGCTGGGAATATGCATGTCAGAGCGAAATTATCCGTGCATGCAAACAATTCTCAATAATGAAAAATATAGTTATTTCTGAGGCAAGGAAAATTCAAATACCACAAGGGAGTTATTTGGATGCATCCAATCTGAGTTGCATATTCCCAGGATGATATACTCATTGTGTCGTTGCGCTGCAGCTCATCAGAAATCGATCCCCTGTTTTTCTTATGAATTTTGACGAGTTTTGCATGTCTGAGTTCACTAAATCATTACTTTCGCCAGTCTGCAATGTCCATAAAATTTCCAAAAATAGATGCGATGCAGACTCGCCATTCAGCTACATAACAACATTCAAATCACTCATTTCGGTCGATAACTCCATTTTGTGTAACAGATTTTCTCGGTTCACTTGTTTGGATCACCCGGTAGCCATAAAAATGTATAGACAGAGAGATATATATATATAGGGCATGCCATTTTATCAAAAAATGACTCACATAAATCCACTTTTCTGAAATCAAGGAATAGTTTGAAAAAGACTTTGTGAAGCCAACGTTGACGGAAACATTGCGATTTGGTATATTTATCGATTGCCAAGGCTTTGCAGAATAACATCCTTTCAACCGCTTTTTGATAGGCCAAATAGTATTCGAGAACTTAACTGATTCGAGAAATTAACTGATTCGAGAAATTAACTGATTCGAGAAATTAACTGATTTCTGAGGAGGGTGGTTTTGCAAAACAGCAACTTGCTGCTCACTAGAGCAGAAATCAGAGTTACCTTAAGACATCTTGCTAAAATTGTTCCCTATAACTTTGATTTTCTTCAATCCTGCCATTCCTATCAACAAAAACTATTTTTTTGTCGAAGTAGAATAGTATGATTCGGCAATTCGAACTCTTAAAAAGAATCACGAAATTGCTATTTCTATATCTCATTGCAGAGAAAAGATAAGCATTTTTCTTTGAAAGAGCAGACCCGCTAGAAAAACATTACTGCCTACGCTTTTGATAAGATTTTAGCTCAATATTCTAGAAATGATATCAAAACAACACTGCTAAAATTGCCAGACGTTTCGATCTTTATATGTCTATTCTAGCATAGGTTTAAATTTGTCTGCGAAATTACGTTTTACAATCTGCGATAAATGCGTAGTGACGTTATTATGTACAAGGTCAGAGCGTTCTGACGTCACGTTTACTGCTAGAATGAGGCTGCCCTATTGTTTTCTCGCCTCTGAATCGTGACTAGCCTCCTTATCGTGCACTCGTGGAAAAAATGGAGACCCATGAAGGCGAGATTTGGCCTAAGTTACTAAGATGTTTATTGAATTGATAGCCGAAACATAAGTCTAAATGTGGAAAAAAGTTTCTCATTTGATTCAGGAGATGGTAAGTTTGTTTTCTAGCATTAATTTTACAACCCCTGGAATTGTCCTTTAAAACTTTGTAAATAAATTCTAAAACTAGTTGGCAATGGAGAATGACTCAAATTTACGGAATACAATAAATGTTGATTTGATCGATGAGTTGAGAACAAGGGCGTGAAACCTTTAAAGAGGCTAATGCAAATGGCTATTACATCTTTCCTTCGATTGAATAGCTTGAAAGAAATTTAAGCTACTTTGCTATGATTCTACCGTTGGACTTTCTGAAATCTCTAATATNGGAAAAAAGTTTCTCATTTGATTCAGGAGATGGTAAGTTTGTTTTCTAGCATTAATTTTACAACCCCTGGAATTGTCCTTTAAAACTTTGTAAATAAATTCTAAAACTAGTTGGCAATGGAGAATGACTCAAATTTACGGAATACAATAAATGTTGATTTGATCGATGAGTTGAGAACAAGGGCGTGAAACCTTTAAAGAGGCTAATGCAAATGGCTATTACATCTTTCCTTCGATTGAATAGCTTGAAAGAAATTTAAGCTACTTTGCTATGATTCTACCGTTGGACTTTCTGAAATCTCTAATATTTTCAGAATGATGTTTTCTTCTTTTTTAAAATTGAAGAAATGTTTTGGCAAAAACTTAAAACCATCGTAATTTCGAAACATTTTGAGGAAAAATGTAATAATTTTCATGAAAACCATAATTTACGAATGTCTGCAATATGGTATCAAGCATAAGTCTTTCACTCTTCTGGTTTACGATTTAGAAATTTGAGAACTTCACAGCCTCAAACGAGTTGAATTATAAAATATGCTGTTATTTCGAAGACATGGAAGATTTCAGAAAAGTTCTAAGGTAGAATTATAGCAAAGTAGCTAAAGTTTCTTCCAAACCATTCAATCAAAAGAAAGATGTAAATAGCCATTTATAATTTTGTCAGTCAATAAATTAAAATTATTCTAAGATTTAAACGAAAATTTGATATATTTTATAAATTCTTCTAAATGTTCATAATATGATCCTAAACTTTATATTTTAACTTTTTAAATGTTAAACTTCATAATGTAATTGAGTAATACCCTGATGAACTACATACCTGATAAAATCAGCAAAGGTGTCGAATCTTTCAAAAAGATTGCAAAAATGGTTATTGAATCCTTCTTTTGATTTAATGGCTCTAAGGCAGCTTCAGGTATATTGCTATGATTCTGTTTTGGGGATTTTTGTTATCTTGACAATTTTCAGAATTACAGCGTTTTTCTTTTAATTAAATGAATTCATGAAAAATTAAAAAAAAATTACAATCATCGTAAATCCTAAATGAATAGAGGAAAAACGGTAAAATCTCAAGAAAGCCATAGTTTATCAAGGTCTACGATATGGCGGTAAGCAGGCATCTGTAGCTTTTCTGGTTTACGATTAAGCAATTTCACAACCTCAAAAAACTGGTCGAAACAAAAAAAAATGCTGTATTTCTGAAAATAATCAAGATATCCAAAAAGCCCCAAAGTAGAATTTTAGCAAAGTACCCGAAGTTCCCTTCGAGCCATTAAATCAAAAGGAAGATTCAATAACCATTTGTACAATCTTCTTTAAAAATTTGACGCCTAAGCTGATAAAAGTTTGATAAAAGTTAAGTTGGACTAAAGCAGGCCCTGGATCCCCGGAGCCCCTAATGGGGCTCCACGGCCCCCTGTAAAGCAGTCTCCACAGGACTGACGGGGCTACCGTGGTTAAATAATACAAAATGAGGCTCAATAAAGCCTGTAAACCTGGATAAATTACTGAGGGATGAAGAAATCTTTGACTCAGCGCCAGAGGAGTACTAGGATTCTTGTTGGTAGGGGCACCGTAAAAGTTCTATTTTGCCCCCTCTCTATTAACCCCCCTCTAGTATCCAATGCCAGTGATTACCAGAGGCTTTCCACTTATTTAGCTTAAACAATTTACATTCTAATTTTCATATTATTTTGGATAAAACTGCGTGGAATTTGTATATTTGACTCGTAAAAGTGTATGTTGACTCCGCAAAATATGAGGTAAAAGACCCAAAAAAGCTATCATTTATAGCCTTCTCATTTGACTTGAATAAGCACCCCTCTCTAATAAGCCCCCTCTCTTTTAAGGCCCCTCTGGAGTCCCCGAAATTAAATAAACCCCCGCTGGGGGCTTACTAGAGCTTATACGGTAATAGCCTACAAAGGCTTGTAGGTAGTTAACAATCAGTACGTAACTAAAGTCTGTCTCAAATTAGATGTCACGTGAGATTTGCGATAACGCAAAATCAATAATGCAGAACACTTCAATTGTGTTTATTCGCGGACATTTTTACGTGATATCTAATTTGAGACAGACTTTATATGATTCTAAATGAAAATCGTTACTTCTTGCCATTTGGTGGTGACAGCTCTGGGGCCAGTGGAGGTGTCATCGGTAAAGAATGTCCCTCGTCGGTTACCTTGCCAATGGCCTCGACTTGAAATCCAACATCAGTGAGATGTTTGTGATCGAGGATGAGGCGCCCATCGAAAGCAAATGCTGGCTTCAACATGTTGTTATAGATTCTGATGTAGTCCAGAGTCTATCAAGGCAAGAAAACTTTTGTAACTTTGTAAATAAATTCTAAAACTAGCTGGCAATGGAGAATGACTCAAGTTTACGGAATACAGTAAAAACCCGCATATAAGAATCTTCCTCAAATAAGAACCTACAGCCTGAAATCTTCAATATTTACTCCTTTATGAAAGANAGCCTCAACACTCCTCAGCCAAAGTATAGACATTGGCTGAGGAGTGCCGCTGCTGCGCGCAGGCTACAGTACAAGACAATAAGGAATGCGTTTTGCATTAGCTGGGAATATGCATGTCAGAGCGAAATTATCCGTGCATGCAAACAATTCTCAATAATGAAAAATATAGTTATTTCTGAGGCAAGGAAAATTCAAATACCACAAGGGAGTTATTTGGATGCATCCAATCTGAGTTGCATATTCCCAGGATGATATACTCATTGTGTCGTTGCGCTGCAGCTCATCAGAAATCGATCCCCTGTTTTTCTTATGAATTTTGACGAGTTTTGCCTGTCTGAGTTCACTAAATCATTACTTTCGCCAGTCTGCAATGTCCATAAAATTGCCAAAAATAGATGCGATGCAGCTTTGCCATTCAGCTACATAAAAACATTTAAATCACTTATTTCGGTCGATAACTCCATTTTGTGTAACAGATTTTCTCGGTTCACTTGTTTGGATCACCCGGTAGCCATAAAAATGTATAGACAGAGATAGATATATATATATATAAGGGCATGCCATTTTATCAAAAAATGACTCACATAAATCCACTTTTCTGAAATCAAGGAATAGTTTGGAAAATAATTTGTGAAGCCAACGTTGACGGAAACATTGCGATTTGGTACATTTATCGATTGCCAAGGCTATGCAGAATAACATCCTTTCAACCGCTTTTTGATAGGCCAAATAGTATTCGAGAAATTAACTGATTCGAGAAATTAACTGATTCGAGAAATTAACTGATTTCTGAGGAGGGTGGTTTTGCAAAACAGCAACTTGCTGCTCACTAGAGCAGAAATCAGAGTTACCTTAAGACATCTTGCTCAAATTGTTCCCTATAACTTTGATTTTCTTCAATCCTGCCATTCCTATCAACAAAAACTATTTTTTTGTCGAAGTAGAATAGTATGATTCGGCAATTCGAACTCTCAAAAAGAATCACGAAATTGCTATTTCTATATCTCATTGCAGAGAAAAGATAAGCATTTTTCTTTGAAAGAGCAGACCCGCTAGAAAAACATTACTGCCTACGCTTTTGATAAGATTTTAGCTCAATATTCTAGAAATGATATCAAAACAACACTGCTAAAATTGCCAGACGTTTCGATCTTTATATGTTTATTCTAGCATGGGTTTAAATTTGTCTGCGAAATTTCGTTTTACAATCTGCGATAAATGCGTAGTGACGTCATTTTGTACAAGGTCAGAGCGTTCTGATGTCACGTTTACCGCTAGAATGAGGCTGCCGTATTATTTTCTCGCCTCTGAATCGTGACTAGCCTCCTTATCGTGTACTCGTGGAAAAAATGGAGACCCATGACGGCGAGATTTGGCCTAAGTTACTAAGATGTTTATTGAATTGATAGCCGAAACATAAGTCTCAATGTGGAAAAAAGTTTCTCATTTTATTCAGAAGATGGTAAGTTTGTTTTCTAGCATTAATTTTACAAACCCCGGAATTGTCCTTTAAAACTTTTTAAATAAATTCTAAAACTAGCTGGCAATGGAGAATGACTCAAATTTACGGAATACAATAAATGTTGATTTGATCGATGAGTTGAGAACAAGGGCGTGAAACCTTTAAAGAGGCTAATGCAAATGGCTATTACATCTTTCCTTCGATTGAATGGCTTGAAAGAAATTTAAGCTACTTTGCTATGATTCTACCGTTGGACTTTCTGAAATCTCTAANCTCAATGTGGAAAAAAGTTTCTCATTTTATTCAGAAGTTGTTAAGTTTGTTTTCTAGCATTAATTTTACAAACCCCGGAATTGTCCTTTAAAACTTTTTAAATAAATTCTAAAACTAGCTGGCAATGGAGAATGACTCAAATTTACGGAATACAATAAATGTTGATTTGATCGATGAGTTGAGAACAAGGGCGTGAAACCTTTAAAGAGGCTAATGCAAATGGCTATTACATCTTTCCTTCGATTGAATGGCTTGAAAGAAATTTAAGCTACTTTGCTATGATTCTACCGTTGGACTTTCTGAAATCTCTAATATTTTCAGAATAATGTTTTCTTCTTTTTTAAAATTGAAGAAATGTTTTGGCAAAAACTTAAAACCATCGTAATTTCGAAACATTTTGAGGAAAAATGTAATAATTTTCAAAAAAAACCATAATTTACGAATGTCTGCAATATGGTATCAAGCATATGTCTTTCACTCTTCTGGTTTACGATTTAGAAATTTGAGAGCTTCACAGCCTCAAACGAGTTGAATTATAAAATATGCTGTTATTTCGAAGACATGGAAGATTTCAGAAAAGTTCTAAGGTAGAATTATAGCAAAGTAGCTAAAGTTTCTTTCAAGCCATTCAATCTAAATAAAGATGTAAATAGCCATTTATAATTTTGTCAGTCAATAAATTAAAATTATTCTAAGATATAAACGAAAATTTGATATATTTTATAAATTCTTCTAAATGTTCATAATATGATCCTAAATTTTATATTTTAACTTTTAGATGTTAAACTTTATAATATAATTGAGTATTAATATTGCTTTAATGTAAAATATTAACCATACCTTGATGAACTACATACCTGATATCAGCATCGGCGTCGAATCTTTCAAAAAGATTGGAAAAATGGTTATTGAATCCTTCTTTCGATTTAATGGCTCTAAGGCAGCATAGGTTTCAAATCTTTAAAAAGGTCGGTGTAAAATTATGTGACCTATTTCTTTGAATGGAATGGCTTGAAAGAAACTTTAGCTACTTTGTAATAATTTTACCATTGGACTTTTAAGAAATCTTCAACATTTTCAGAATTAGAGCGCTTTTCTTCTTTTTTAAGAATTCAAGAAAAGTTTGGAAAAAATTTAAAACCATCGTAATTTCTAAACTTTTTGACGAAAAATCGAATAATTTTCCAGAAGAAACATTGTTTATGAACGTCTACAATATGGTATCAAGCAAAAGTCTTTCACTCTTATGGTTTACGATTTAGAAATTTGATGACGTCACATCCTCAAATGAATTGAAATATGAAAAAAGCTGTAATTTCGAAAATATTCAAGATTCCTGAAAAGTCCAACGGTAGAGTTATAGCAAAGTAGCTAAAGTTTCTTTCAAGCCATTCGATTCAAAGAAATAGGTCACTGAATTTTACACGGACCTTTGTATGCAAATTTAAAGATTTGGAACCTATGCTCTCTAAGGCAGCTTCAGGTATTTTGCTATAATTCTGTTTTGGAGATTTTTGATATCTTGACTATTTTCAGAATTACAGCGTTTTTCTTTTTATTAAATGAATTCATGAAAAATTAAAAAAAAATTAAAATCATTGTAAATCCTAAATTAATATAGAAAAAACGGCAAAATTTCAAGAAAGCGATAGTTTATCAAGATCTACGATCTGGCGGTAAGCAGACATCTGTAGCTTTTCTGGTTTACGATTAAGCAATTTCACAACCTCAAAAAACTGGTTGAAACAAAAAAAAATGCTGTACTTCTGAAAATAATCAAGATATCCAAAAAGCCTCAAAGTAGAATTACAGCAAAGTACCTGAAGTTATTTTCGAGCTATTAAATCAAAAGGAAGATTCAATAACCATCTGTACAGTCTTCTTCAAAGATTTGAAGCCTACGCTGATAAAAGTTTGATAAAAGTTAAGTTGGACTTAAAGACCCTCTGCTAACCATGTGGCTTTGCACGCCGTTGCTGTCCCAGAATGCACTGCAAATGGACTTTCAGATTTTCTGAAAGTCTCTGATGCTAGGCCGGTGTTGTGCTGTTTTCTCATGAGCAGCACGCAAAGGCTCATGGTTAGCAGAGGGTTTTTAAGCAGGTTCAATCAAGCCTGCAAACCTGGATAAATTACTGAGAGATGAAGAAATCTTTGACTCAGCACCAGAGGAGCACTAGGATTCTTGTTGGCAGGGGGCACCGTAAAAGCACTATGTAGCCCCTTCTTCTACTAATCCCCCTCTAGTATCCAATGGAAGTGATTGCCAGAGGCTTCTCACTTGTTTAGCTAAAACAATTTATATTTTGAATTGCATATTCTCTCGTATTAAAACTGCGTTGAATTTGTGTATTTGACTCCCAAAATTGTATGTTGATTCCGAAAAATATGAGGTAAAAGACCCAGAAAGCTATCATTTATAGCCTTGTCATTTGACTTTGTGAATAAGCCCTCTCTCTAATAAGCCCCTCTCTGGAGTCCCTGAAATCAAATAAGCCCCCCCCCCGGTGGCTTAATAGAGCTTTTACGGTAACATCCTACAAAGGCTTGTAGATAGTTAAAAGTCAGTACTTAATTAAAGTCTGTCTCAAATTAGATGTCACGTGAGATTTGTGTCTATTTACAGAAATTTTGACGTGACATCTGATTTGAGACAGACTAAATGAAAATCGTTACTTCTTGCCATTTGGTGGAGATAGCTCTGGGGCTAGTGGAGGTGTCATTGGTAAAGAATGTCCCTCATCCGTTACCTTGCCAATGGCCTCGACTTGAAATCCAACATCAGTGAGATGTTTGTGATCGAGGATGAGGCGCCCATCGAAAGCAAATGCTGGCTTCAACATGTTGTTATAGATTCTGATGTAGTCCAGAGTCTATCAAGGCAAGAAAACTTTTGTAACTTTGTAAATAAATTCTAAAACTAGCTGGCAATGGAGAATGACTCAAGTTTACGGAATACAGTAAAAACCCGCATATAAGAATCTTCCTCAAATAAGAACCTACAGCCTGAAATCTTAAATATTTACTCCTTTATGAAAGNATCGGTAAAGAATGTCCCTCGTCGGTTACCTTGCCAATGGCCTCGACTTGAAATCCAACATCAGTGAGATGTTTGTGATCGAGGATGAGGCGCCCATCGAAAGCAAATGCTGGCTTCAACATGTTGTTATAGATTCTGATGTAGTCCAGAGTCTATCAAGGCAAGAAAACTTTTGTAACTTTGTAAATAAATTCTAAAACTAGCTGGCAATGGAGAATGACTCAAGTTTACGGAATACAGTAAAAACCCGCATATAAGAATCTTCCTCAAATAAGAACCTACAGCCTGAAATCTTCAATATTTACTCCTTTATGAAAGAAAATTTTCACCCTGGTGTTTGTATTAGGTTTTTATTTTGAAGAACAAATGCATTGATATCGTTTTCAGCTGTGACAATCCAGAACATTCATTTGATTATCATGTAAAATAAAAAATGAATATGCTCCTCGATCATCCAAGAGGCCTAAACAAGTCTAATTAAACCATATTTTTAATGTTCCATCCTCTATCACAGTATTTTGATTTTAAACAGATACATTTTAAAGACTAAACCAAGACGAAACTATAAATATACTGAGGTTGAAAAATTCAAAAAACGGCTGTTTAACGGACCAGTGAATGCACTCACTTTTGAACAAAGCTGTTCTGTATGAATCAAACATTTTCAATCGAATATATAAACCTAGAAATTCACCTTAAATTCGTCCCATTCTGTGCAAACCACCAGAGCATGGCTGTTTTCCAATGCCTCGTAAGGAGTTTTACAGACACTCACAAGCTTGCGTACTGCAGAAAAGAAATTTGATGAAAGAATGTTGTGATGTCACTGAAGGTGTTGTGGCGCAGTGGTGTAATCCTCTGACTTTGCAGCCAGAACAGTCAGGCGGACAGGGTTCGATCCCAGCCCCACCATTTGAGCGTCATGACAAGGGGCCGCAGACTCGATTAGGTCTTCTTTACTTCTGCGATCCCAGCGCTTGGCGCTAAAAAACGCAACTTCACCTTCACCTTCACCTTCTTGATTGATCATATCAAGAGGCCCGTGTAAAAGAGATTAAAGGCACGCTGTCGTGGCACTGATTGGGTAACAAAGACAATCCAGAAGAAAAGGATTAGGCAAGCTGCAGTTGTTTCAGTGGCCATAGATACAAACTTCGTGATAACGATCTGACTCCCTTTTTTCGGGAAAGAAAGCAAAATCCCAAGGCATAAAGGGTTGGTGGATACAAACCTACTAGATCAGTTGTTACTGATTTTATTTAAAGATCTGGCCAATCACATTCACGACAGTGTGCCTTTAATGTGTGTTTGTTAACACACATTAGAATTGGTACCAAAACACAATAGAANTCACTGAAGGTGTTGTGGCGCAGTGGTGTAATCCTCTGACTTTGCAGCCAGAACAGTCAGGCGGACAGGGTTCGATCCCAGGTAGAGCCCCACCATTTGAGCGTCATGACAAGGGGCCGCGGACTCGATTAGGTCTTCTCTACTTCTGCGATCCCAGCGCTTGGCGCTAGAAAACGCAACTTCACCTTCACCTTCACCTTCTTGATCATATCAAGAGGCCCGTGTAAAAGAGATTAAAGGCACGCTGTCGTGGCACTGATTGGGTAACAAAGACAATCCAGAAGAAAAGAATTAGGCAAGCTGCAGTTCTTTCAGTGGCCATAGATACAGACTTCGTGATAACGATCTGACTCCCTTTTTTCGGGAAAGAAAGCAAAATCCCAAGACATAAAGGGTTGGTGGATACAAACCTACTAGATCAGTTGTTATTGATTTTATTTAAAGATCTGGCCAATCACATCTACGACAGTGTGCCTTTAATGTGTGTTTGTTAACATACATTAGAATTGGTGCCAAACACAATAGAATTGGTGCCAAAATGCACTAGAATTGGTGCCAAACACAATAGAATTGGTACCAAAATGCACTAGAAGCCAAACACAATAGAATTGGTGCCAAAATGCACTAGAATTGGTGCCAGACACAATAGAATTGGTGCCAAAATGCAATAGAATTGGTGCCAAAATGCATTAGAATTATAGAAAAGTGGAAATGCTTCAATGTTATTTGGCACCTAGATAGCTGGATAGTCAAAGACTTTTACTCCCCCCTTCCCCCTGTGATATCGTCCCTGTAGCATTGCAAAGTAGTTTGTATAGGTAGCAGCGTTATAAGTATCATGCATTGTAAAATTTTGATTGAATACAAAAAAGAAAAGTGGGTTGTTGTTTCTGACATTTTTTATCATTGTTTGGGAAAGGTCATTCTCGTCTATTAAAAGCGAATGTCAACAAAAGAAGGATTTGGAAGCAATTACAGAATTATAATGATTGGCTCATCTAAAAAACGACTGAGTTGAGTTGAACTTTAATTTGAACGTTTGGGATCTTTTGTTATTTTCCAGCTAAATTAATGCAATTGCTGTATTTTAGTACGACGGAAACTTACCTCTTTCGGGGTCCAGATTTAAGCCAGGATCGGTTAGTTCTCTGCAAGCAAAATTTCAAACATTATAACGTTGAACTTGGGAAGCTTCTTGTATCGCACACTCACGAAGAAATTAGCTTTAAAGTTATCGATAAGTACACAATATAATATGAAATGAAATGACTTCATAACGAGGTCATTGTTTATACGGACATACAGTTAGGCCCGAATTAATTCATACCCATGCCAAGTTTGCAGTATTTTGAATCGTTTTATTTGCCCCCAAGTTAAGCATAGGTTCCAAATCTTTAAAAAGATCGGTGTAAAATTCTGTGACCTATTTCTTTGAATGGAACGGCTTGAAAGAAACTTTAGCTACTATGCTATAACTCTACCTTTGGACTTTTCAGAAATCTTCAATATTTTTAGAATTAGAGTGCTTTTCTTCTTTTCTAAGAATTCAAGAAAATTTTTGAAAAAAACTTAAAACCATCGTAATTGCTAAACTTTTTGAGGAAACATCCAATAATTTCCCAGAAAAACATAGTTTATGAACCTCTACAATATGGTATCAAGCAAACGTCTTTCACTCTTCTGGTTTGCGAATTAGAAATTTGATGACGTCACATCCTCAAATGAGTTGAAATATGAAATACGTTGTAATTTCGAAAATATTCAAGATTCCTGAAAAGTCCAACGGTAGAGTTATAGCAAAGTAGCTAAAGTTTCTTTCAAGCCATTCGATTCAAAGAAATAGGTCACTGAATTTTACACCGACCTTCTTACGCCAATTCAAAGATTTTGAACCTATGTTCCCAAGTTATTGTATCTCTTGTAGTGTTTCTTTCTCTGGTAGTGTTTCTTTCAGCCTTCCACACATTCTCATGAAAATTCAGCCACAATAAAAGTTATCCGTAAATGATGGGTATGAATAATTTCAGGCTTTATTGTAGGTAACAGCATCGACTGCGCAGTGCTATACTCCTGGATTAGGAGGCCTGGAATCAATATAGGCGGTTTTAGCAAACATAGCAGTTATGAACGCGTTCACAAATGTTTGCCACTTTCCCTCATAAGCTAAATTCACACTTGGTACATTTTTCTTTACATTGTACAAATTTGGCTAGCATTTATGACGTATGGACGCGTGAATCTTGTTTGGGGAGACAGATGATGGTCAATTTGAATGATTTCTGATTTCACATGATAAATGGGTAACAGGTTTGATATTCTAGAGGAAAATTAGTTGAAAAAAGATCTTGGTTATACTTACAAAAATATCTGCGATTCCTCGACTTTTGGATCATAAATGGATACACGTGCTCCTTCTTCTACCAAATATTTGCAGATATAAATGCTTGGTGATTCCCTGGTTAGAAATAAAACAGCAGTATTAACGCTTTGTTCTAACATACTTTAGACTTTATCAACTGACTGTACATTTGTTTGGTCTGAGACTACGTTCACACGATGCCGGCACAATTTCAAAACGCCAAAAAATGTAACGGTACCAGAATTTTAGCTAGCGTTCACACGATAGTGGCACAATTAGGAAACGGTAGAAAATTTGACAGAAACAAACTCATTGCAATCTCCTTAACAACGAGGCTAGAATTTGACGTCACAGAAATGTATCTACGCCTAAAGAATCGATCAGCCTCGTCCTGAAAGCGTCGAAAAATGTTCCGTTTTAATAGTATTAGAGTGTTCACACGATGCCGTTTTCAAACTGTGCCGGTTGGAGTTCCGTTTTCAAATTCTGCCGTTATCAAATTGTGACGGCAAAAAATGTGCCATTTTCGTGTGAACAGGAGGCCTATCCGCAACATTTTTATGCCGTTTTCAAATTGTGCCAGCATCGCATGAACGTAACCTAAGATCCTAACTGGCTTAAATGAGCTCTTATGAGAATTTTGAAAAAAAGATTCTTGTATGGGAACAATCTGCAAAATCGTCCAAGCTTTCCTGTCTTCAAAAACTCCATGAAAGTAGCATGTTTGCAGCATATCTTTAAAGAAACATGAAGAACTTTCATCTGCAAGGAATGTTTCGAACATGCATCATCCTAGCCTGCGTCACAGACCATAGTTATGGTCTGTGGGATGGAGGCACTTTTGTTGTCCCAGTTTCACAGAGATCTTGTGGAATCTTTTATACTATGGTTATTCAAATAATGATATTGGCTTGTCTAGCTCTGTGTTTGTTTAATTTGTTTA
>REGM01000051.1:1448741-1471970 GCA_004194415.1 Aurelia aurita | reverse complement strand
TTTTTCCGCTTTGGAAAGGTTTCCTTTCGAACCATGTTGCATTCGAATTCAAGGTCGATTCGAATTCAAGCTATCTAGTCAAAACGGCAGACCGAAATGTTTATGTCGTTAGGTGGTCGTCAGGAAGCTTTTTACCAGCATGCTTTGCAGCAAAACACAACAGAGTCTTTGGAGCCGCCATCTTTAGCGTTATTGTCTATTTGAAAACGGTGAAAATTGCGACGGATAGGCACATTTTTTCCCGGCAGATTTGAAAATGGTAGGTTTTAAAAACGGAACTCTAAACCGGTACATTTTGAAAACGTTATTGTATAAACACTCGAAAATGATCAAAATGGAACATTTTTTCGACGCTTTCAAAACTATGCTGATCGATGAAAAAGGTGCAAGTACATTTCTTTGGCATCAAATTATGGGGAAGATTGCAATGAGTTTGTTACTGTCGAATTTCCTACCGTTTTCAAATTGTGCCGGTATCGTGTGAACGCTGGCTAAAATTTTGCTACCGTCACATTTTTCACCGTTTTCAAAATGTGCCAGCATCCTGTGAACGCAGTCTTAGTTAAATGTTCGAGTGGTGATCTTCATCAATAACACTGTTCTTACAAAAAATTAGGGGCCTTCTTTGGAACTGTTGGAAGATCTATACCCAAGAAGCTCTTTTTAAAGGTCTTTTTGATTTTGATTAAAAAATCAACACAGCAGAAAACTTATGGTACAAATTTTGCATGTTTAAATACAGACAAAGATCATTTTAATTGATGTATAAATTATACACTCACCAATAAGAACTCTGTCAGGGTAGAGCAGATCTTTGATTGCTGTTCCTTCAGCCAGAAACTCTGGATTCGACAGTACCTAGAAAATAATGATGTTACTTTTATCAGAATAATCTGTACCAGAAGTATCGACCACTTAAAACGAGATCACTTAGAGATTTCAAGTAACTTGATATCCCAATTAATTTGTGTCCTATTATCACTTAAAGGGAAAGTGCAATGGTAAATAGGTTTGTCTATAAATAGAACAAAGAAAACACTCAGACACTGCATTGTTTCTTTCGCTATCCATTGTTCACGGTGCGTGTGCAACTTCGATTTGAATGGGATATTTTTAGATTGCTTTGCTCTTTGCAAATGCAAGTTTTTAACCTTGCACCAAACCCTTTAAAATTGAACTTAGAATCATATAGAAATCTTGAATACCATATTTTTCTCTATTCAAGTAGAGACCTCAGATTTCTCTAGCTACTCTACAGAAGCACCCAATACACATGTGTCTAGGATGCCAACTTTGACCATGATTTTTAGATGAAACAAGTAACTAACCTGAATCGACAATCCATTCTTTTGGTTAGCTGAGAAAATACGACTTATGCTGAAACAAAGGGAAAGATGTGTAGCTTCAAAGTAAAGAAAGAAGAGTGACAATGCTTGGTGTAAGTGTCTAGGAAATTAATCACAGTGAAAACCAAAATGAAGAATTGTCCAAGTTAAAAACAAATACTTGTAAGTTGCAAAATAGTCACTTTAATGATATATTTGTATAAAAAGCAAACAGAATGGATGAACTGAAACTGATTATTTTCTTGGCAAAGACGTTTTGTTTGAGAAATTTTTAATTGCTTAAGAATTCTTGATGACAAATTATTGCAAACTTTCAAACCCTTAAATAACCCTTATCAGAAAGTGAAGAATTCTTGAAAACTCACAAGAATTCTTGACAATTCATGTCATATTCTCTATACTGTACGAGGTCTACTGTATGTGCTGTACAAGGTCAAGCAAAAGTCTGTAGCGTTTATGGTTTACGATTTAGCAATTTGATGATTTCACACCTTCAAAACTACCTGATATTTTAAAAGCGCTATATTGCTGAAAATAATGATGATATCAAAAAATGCTCTCTCTCTGGGATTATGGCGAATTACCTAAAGTTTCCTTTGAGCAATCGTTTGAAAGAATAGGGCAATAGCATTTTACACGGTTAATTTTTAAATTCTGTTCAACGCCTATGCTCCTGTGCACTAAATCAATGGATAAATTTAATCCATATTCATACCTTTCAGCGGCCTTTACAGGGACAGTACTTTTCTCTACAATTATCTTATTCCCGTCTGCAACCCTTGCAATGTTCCTTGATGCTGCCTCTATGTACTTTAAATCTGGTGCTCTTCCCTGAAAATACAAAATTATAATACGAAACTCACAATCGTACTGTATACTTGCCTTGAAACATCTTCAAACTTCAATATAGTCTTTAGAGTTTGAGCTACAAGACATATTTTTCAAATGTAATTTGCTACTGTATGAAAAAATGCTTTAGTTCTTCATTCCAACATTGTTTCTTGCCCAAAAGTTCTTGACAAAATGTTTAACTTCAAAAAGAATTGCTGCTTAAAATTGTTCACACTCTTTGATACCTCTCAAGAATTCTTCACAGAATGTGAAGAATTCTTGAAAGATCTTAAGAATTTGTGAGAAGTCTTGTTGTGTCAATGTGCACANGGAAAGATGTGTAGCTTCAAAGTAAAGAAAGAAGAGTGACAATGCTTGGTGTAAGTGTCTAGGAAATTAATCACAGTGAAAACCAAAATGAAGAATTGTCCAAGTTAAAAACAAATACTTGTAAGTTGCAAAATAGTCACTTTAATGATATATTTGTATAAAAAGCAAACAGAATGGATGAACTGAAACTGATTATTTTCTTGGCAAAGACGTTTTGTTTGAGAAATTTTTAATTGCTTAAGAATTCTTGATGACAAATTATTGCAAACTTTCAAACCCTTAAATAACCCTTATCAGAAAGTGAAGAATTCTTGAAAACTCACAAGAATTCTTGACAATTCATGTCATATTCTCTATACTGTACGAGGTCTACTGTATGTACTGTACAAGGTCAAGCAAACGTCTGTAGCGTTTATGGTTTACGATTTAGCAATTTGATGATTTCACACCTTCAAAACTACCTGATATTTTAAAAGCGCTATATTGCTGAAAATAATGATGATATCAAAAAATGCTCTCTCTCTGGGATTATGGCGAATTACCTAAAGTTTCCTTTGAGCAATCGTTTGAAAGAATAGGGCAATAGCATTTTACACGGTTAATTTTTAAATTCTGTTCAACGCCTATGCTCCTGTGCACTAAATCAATGGATAAATTTAATCCATATTCATACCTTTCAGCGGCCTTTACAGGGACAGTACTTTTCTCTACAATTATCTTATTCCCGTCTGCAACCCTTGCAATGTTCCTTGATGCTGCCTCTATGTACTTTAAATCTGGTGCTCTTCCCTGAAAATACAAAATTATAATACGAAACTCACAATCGTACTGTATACTTGCCTTGAAACATCTTCAAACTTCAATATAGTCTTTAGAGTTTGAGCTACAAGACATATTTTTCAAATGTAATTTGCTACTGTATGAAAAAATGCTTTAGTTCTTCATTCCAACATTGTTTCTTGCCCAAAAGTTCTTGACAAAATGTTTAACTTCAAAAAGAATTGCTGCTTAAAATTGTTCACACTCTTTGATACCTCTCAAGAATTCTTCACAGAATGTGAAGAATTCTTGAAAGATCTTAAGAATTTGTGAGAAGTCTTGTTGTGTCAATGTGCACAAGGTCTGTACTTGTAGTGACATCCTTTGAATAAATAAATTGCAGGCATAATTCATATATAGTGTACAGTTGAAGAGGGCACAACTATTAAAAGAAAGCAGGCATCAGTGTGGTCTTTTGCGCTTTTTATTCTTCTTCCAGTGCTAACTAGTTTCGCCGACTAGGGCATCTTCAGAGCAAATGATTAATTTTTAGTTACAGTAAACTATATGTTCATAAATTGCAGGCATAATTCATCTTTACTTACCTTTCCTAACCCAAAAGTCTTTGTTGGAGTATTTACCTGAAAAATACAAGGAGTTAATATACTTAATACCTCAAGGTAAACAAGAGATTTGCATTCATGTCTATCCAAAGATTTGCACTGTTCTTATCGATCTTTGGGACTTTTTACTCTCAATCACTCCTTTTGTTTATAATTTGAGCATTCAACATTGATCTTTAATCCGGGGGGGTGGGGTACTTGACTTGAATTAGTACGGGGGTGTGCACTCAAAGAAATTTTTTTCGACCTGGCTTTAGAATTTTCCCCTCAAAATGATACCCGGCTTTAGAAAAAATCGGTGAATAGTACACTCCAAAACGTAAAATATACACTACGTACACAGCATTGAAATAACAGCCCGCTCTAACAACATATCCCTTTTGAGAACCGGCTTTAGAAAAATTGCCATCTTTTGATACCCGGCTTTAGAAAAAAGAGGTGAAAACGATAGTAAGTACCCCCCCCCGGGTCTTTAATATTTGCAATTTCCACTTTTCTAAGGAATTTTGCACAACAAAGTGTTAAAAACGCATAATATATATTCTCAAAGCCATATTTTATCTGTCTAATGACAAATTTTTGCAGAATTAAATCTTGAAAGTATCGTAGTACAAACTTTAAGTCTTACCAGGTTGCTAACTTTGTCTCTCACACGGAAGAAATTCCACGCATAGTTAATCTTTTCCGGTGCTCCAATACTACCTCAAGCATGCACTTTTCGACAAGATTTGATATTTACCAAAAAAATATGCATTTAACAAACAGTAAAGTAATCACTGAACTGAGTTTTTAAAGCTCATCCATGCGTTCATTTATCATTTGGAAAAAATCTTCCAGTGTGCACTTTGCAAAGTTTGCAGTCTGCATAGGCGTAGGAGCCAGGGGGCTGGGAGGGCAGCAGCCCCCCCCCCTCCAACGTTGGAAAAATTTACCAAAATCAGCCTTTTTCGGGTGAAAATCCAACCTAAGTCGGGCAAAATATTCGGTAAACAATGGACATTTATCGGGCAGCCCCCCCAGATTTTATCTTCCCGTACGCTTATGGCAGTCTGGAAGCTATTCCAATCTAAGACAGCTTTATACAGTAGGCTGTTTAAAGAACCAAATACTGAAGTTGAACAAAGCAGCATCATCCGAAAACGTACACAATGATCAATGAAATATGATATATTCTCGCATTAAGAATGATAAATTGACTTACAGATATAAATATTAGGTCAGCTTTTCTAATTGCATTGTCGATGTCTGTAGAGAAGAATAAATTGCGCCCTCTGGTTTCTTTCACCATTTCAAATAAACCTGGCTAGAAAGTAAACAATTAAAATCATTAAAAGGGAAATACAATTGCTTTATTTACAAAATCTGTCTAAATAAAAAGGTTATTTGCGAAATTTATTGTGGAGTTCTTTTCAAAGTTCCTTTGATAGTTCATATAAAGGCCTAACTAATCACTTATTAAAATACTTTAAATCTTAACATACACCTACTTGATTGATGGGTGTAACCCCTTGTGGATGATTCAATCAATGCCACAAAAATAACTGCTTCTTGAATTCCCATCTGTTAAAAGAGTCTGGGAACAGAAGGGGAACTAATTTGTGAAACCATATTTTTAGGAATAAAATTGATACATTTTCCTTGAAAATAAGGCCCATATTATGGGCCCAAGGCAAGGGAGCAAACAAACAGATAAACGACTGGGGAAACAAGGGACTTTTTAAAACCTCTTCAAGGGGGCCTTATATATAATTAAGTCAACCGCCTAGCTGCTCTTGTTTTGGATACTGTTTTCTCTATATGTTGTAATCATCGGAACTGAAATGTACTTTTAGTTCATGCGCCGTGAGACAGAGGCAGAGGAAACGATTTTTCCTCATTCAAGTCCCAATACTAACCTCATAAATTGGCAAATTCTCTGAATTCCAAGCATCGATCCTGTCTTGACTCAGATCAACAACAGTCACTGTTATATCAGGACATTTCTTGGCAATAACACAACACGTAGGCCCACCAACATATCCGGCCCCAATGCAAGTGACATGTTTCACCTCGATCATCTTTTCGCCGGCTAAACTGAGCGCGATTTTCAGGTTCTTGTTCGAAACAACGATTGACTTGCTTCTAAAGCAAGGTGTTTCACCCTGATCATGCTGTTCGCAACATCTGAACAAAGAGTAATCTGCTACCTGCTCAAATACAGCACCAGTTTTGTATGAAAAGAGATACGTGGTAGTTGGCAGTGGTTCATTCAAAACAAATTTTGCGCGCTAAAGGTATCCTGATAGATTTGTCTCGATCTCATGTGGAAAGCTCAGTGATATTGTTGTTGCTGTTGCAAATCTACATGCAAAGAAATTTTGGCGACGCATAAAAAATTAAATTCAAATTATTTCATTTGAAAATTCTAAAATTGCTCGAAATAGAGACTTAAATCATTTTAACAAGAACAATCTTTGACTTAGGGACGTTTTTACTTCATATTCAGAATAGTTTTGCAAAGGAATTTAGGTAGAAATTTCGGATCTATTTTTTCGCGAAAATTTCACCCACTTTTTTTCTTGACGACCGACATCATTATTCTGCCTCGTTCGTACGCATCTCAGATCGACAAATTGCGGTGGCAGTTCTTGGAAGGAAGGTGACGTGTCAACAACTATTTTGGCGGGGATCATTAGAGACAATGTTGATGATTAAAGATCAAAGAAACAAACAAATGTAATACAGAGAAGGTAATAGCTTGTTAAGTGATAAGTTTTTGCAGTATTGTGTGATCGCACTATAAGTCTAATGATAATAATGGCCAACCTAAGCCCCATACATAACCAAGGCCAATATTTTATAATGAAAGAAACAACAAAAAGCTCTCTTCGATCCAGAAAGTGGTGGTGCTGGACAAAGTGCCTTTTTGTCAAATGCTGCATGTTTATTCTTTTGAAATGATGATAACATGAATAGGATGTACCCCAAGTGGAATGATGGGGTCCTCTGTCTGGGGGTCCTCTGACTTGAATGCGCTTAGGCGACTGTCTCAAAAATGTTTGGTTAGTGTCATTTTGATTGCAAAATATCGGTCGGTCGGTCAGCAATATGATCAAATTTCAATTTTTCCCAAATTTTTAAGTTCGGACAATGTATTATTGAATACTAAAACTGAAAGTCTTCATTGTTGTTTTGCTATATAAAATTTAGACGCCCGATCCAAAATTCTGATTTTTTCATTTTTAGAAGACGATCGGTCGGACGACACTAATCAAACATTTTTGAGACGGTCGCCTTAGCTAAACTGCCCAGCACTTGGCGCTAAAAACCACAACTTTACCTTTGCAGGACCGAGCCACCAATCTTCGGATTTCCAAAAATTCTCATTTACATATCTAATGGTGCAATGGAATTGTCATAGAAATTGATTTGTGGTATGTCATTTTGCAAAGTACAAGAAGAGCTGCATGTAGAACACTGTTCTTATTAAGGGACACAGATCTCAAGACAGCCTGGAATAAGGCACTTTGAGGTTAAAATAGGGCCTCTGTAAGACAGGTATGGCATTCCCTTTCCCCTCTGCTCCTATTTTGTCACAGTTGTCCTCTTGCTTAATGAAGTGCAGGTATCAATGTAATAAAAAGTAAGGCAAATATGCAGTTTTTAACGTGAAGCACTGAGATTGCAGGAAGTAACTGAGCACTACTCAAGTGAGTGAACTGTACCTTTTTTCTTGCAGATTGTTCCGTGCTTGATTGATTTCAATTTTTCTTGGTATCAAATTTAACCTATAGAACTAATGACAGTTCCTATGACTGGCAAGCTTGCAACATTGGATGGATTCATAAAAGGCAAATCTAAATTATTCAGTTTTCCATCATTTGGAAAGGGAAACAAAGAGAACATAACAACCGAAGAGGAAACTGAAGACCTTGATGATCCAGAAAAAGAAATGAAAACGTTTTGGTTTTCAAAGGAACCAGAACGTCAAGAAGATGCCTCATGGCTTCCAGGCTTAGTATGTTCTGTAATTCTCATCATTTACTGTATTTTTATAAGAAAATTAGAGCTGCCGTTTTAAAGGACCCATTGCACACCAACAGAATTATTTATAGACAAGCGCTTTGTTTGACGATTGGAGTCTGGCATCCATTTGTGTGTGCATTGTGTGCGTGTGTCCGTTCTATTAAATAATGGATACAGAGGGCTGCTTCCTGAAATAGAACTTCTGTGAAGGACCTGTAAACACATGCACCATTTTGTTGTTGTGCAATGGGTCTTTGACCCACCATTTGAGCGTCACGAAGGTGTTGTGGCGCAGTGGTGCAATGGGTGTAATCCTCTGACTTTGCAGCCAGAACAGTCAGGCAGACCATTTGAGCGTCATGACAAGGGGTTGCGGACTCGATTAGGTCTTCTCTACATCTGCGATCCCAGCGCTTGGCGCTAAAAAACGCAACTTCACCTTTGATATTTGTTAACTTTCCTCATCCACAAGCCAGTTTTCTGTCTTGCAGAGTTCCCCCAAATAAAATAAAGCCAAAAAATGACCAAAAGTGAAGAAAATAAAAAAACAATTCTATATCAAACAAAAGTGAAGGAAATTTTGTAATTGACAAGAATGTAAAATTGTGCCAATGTTGACATTCTCTCCAAACGATGTTTGCTTTTGAGAGAAATTTGTAGTCTAAGGATGTTTAGTGTCAATTTTTTCACCAGTTTTCCTATTCTTAAGAAAATGTTTGTTCAAAGCAAATGTCACTTTGTGAATATGCCTCAAAAGTTATGATATATACAGTAGATTTACAGTAGGGGGAGGGGTTCTGGATGCATTTTTCCTATGTTTGGTTGTGTGCTATTTTTCAAGGTATCATTGATGGCAACTTTTTTAGTGCTGTGTTTAAAAAAGGCTGCTCTAAAATGCCATGTGAAACTTTTTCTTTTAGAAATGAAATTCAAGTACCCCATCTCGTATAAATAAATTAACATTTTAAACTTTGGAAATTTCCTGTTTTTGTTTTTGTAGTCAAAGACAAACAGAATAATTGGTTTCTTTACCTTCTTATGTTTGGGAGCATTTTGCTTTGGAATGGTAAGTTTATTCATAATAGTTAATTCCTAAAAAAAATTTCTTCCTGTGTCCTTATGCCCAATCCCCCTGTGTCCCTATGCCTGTGAAGGTTGTTGTTGTTGTGCCTGGTTTTCCTCGTTTCTCTGTGTTCTGATTTGAGTGACTGAACTGGAGAAAAGAACCTGTTTCCCTGTGTTCTTTTTTCTCTCTCTCCTTCTCTTTCTCCTGAAGCAACAACAACAACCTTCACGGGCATAGGGACACAGGAAAAAAAAATTTTGTAGAAATAACTACCGCGTTTCTTAACGCCCGCCCATGGTTTATTAGTTGTATTTATACGTCAATTTTCCTTTTATGTGAATCAGTTTTTTGTTAACATGGGAAGACTTGAGCAGCACTAAAGTTTAGGCTTTTGATCATTTGTAATACAGGGTGTCCCAAAAATATTGTGCCCCATTTGTGTGGTTGCTGTGGAGGAGCTGTAACTCCTATTGTCCCGTTGTTGATATAGTTGCATTGGATATGCTTCAACTTAGAATTTGAGACCTTGTTTTTGTCAATCGCACAAGTGGTTGCTGATTTTTGGCGCAAGAAAGTCTAAAAAGTGAAAACTTCAAAAACAGCCCTTTCTTTGTTCTCCAAAAATGTCAAAATCAAGTAAATATTGCAAGAAAAGGTTCTATCATTTTATTTGAATTTTCTATGCATTTTGCAATGGGTTAGTGGTGCTGTGTTATCAGTAAACAATACAATTAACCACTTATCAACTGTAGAAAAAATTCTAATACTGCAAGGATCACTCCACTACACGGTGTAATGAAATGACTGAAAGACCTGTACTCAACGGACGCCATAGTGAATCAACTGCCTGGTTTAGGCTATCCAGCCTATTTCGTGTTTCGACTTAGTCCAAAGCCATCATCAGAGCCTGAGGTCACCTTCACGCACATATTATCGCTTGATAATTCATTCGAATAAAAAATATTTAATTTAGTCAAGTGTCAGCCCGTCTCCGAATTACAACAGACTTGCTGATCCATATTTTGCATCCAATTTAAATTGAGTCAGCAGGTTTAATGCAACTTATATGAAAGGAAAGGAGTAGTTTTCGTAACATTCAGAAAACAGAGATATACAATAAATTGGTAAGAGCTTTGTCTTTCAAGAAAATCACAGACCAAATGTTTCTTGCAGTCTGGTTTGCTCATCCCATTCATCATAATTAAGGCAAGAAAATTTGTTGTGCTATACACACTGGGGAGTTTCTTCACAATTGGGAGGTAAGTAATGAAGATAACAATTTATGACTCCTCGTTTGATGAAAATAGTAAAGGTCTTTGGGCCCCGGAGGGGGGGGGGGGGGTACATGACTTGGGGATGGATGGAGGTCTGCTAATCGCTTTGTGATTGGAGAAATGAATATTTTGTTTTACGAAATTCACCTTTGCTTTCCCTGCGTTATTTTTTATACTTAAAACGATACTTAAAGTGATTGGTTGATTGATTGATTGATTGATTAATATATGAGTGATTCATTCATTGATTTAATTTTTAGTTTTTCAGTGCTATGGGGACCAGTAGCGCATGTCAAACATCTGTGTTCATATTGCAGACTACCATTCACAACGGCATATTTTGGATCAATGTTTGCAACTCTGTATTCTGCTCTTATGGTAAGTAATTGCGAGATTTTTAACCCTAGTTTAGAAAAAATGCCATATTATGAATCGTATCAAAGGAGAAAGTCAACATTAAAGTAAATCAACGGAATTGAAAGCAGCTTAGCTGGGGGACTGGGGCAATCTGAATATAGCCTATTGTATTTATGTTCTCGATAGTTTAAAACAATAGGAACAGAAGAACGCCACATGCCATATTCTTAGACCTGATCACAATATCCCCGTTCATTTACTTAGGGGCCTTTGCAACCGGCATGCTTTGCACTTACCATTTCTTTGTTGTCGGCCATTTTAGTGGACCATTAAAATGGCGACAACAAAGCGACCACAAAAGGATGAATTCACAAAGCATGCCGGTTGCAAAGGCCCCTTTAAATATTACTTTGGAAAAAGTTACTATCGTTTTTTCTCGTCGTAAAATCTAGATGTAAAAAAGTTGAAATTAAGAGGGGATGACTAAATTTGCAGTTCATAGGGGTTGCTTAAGGTTATTGTGCTATTTCATCAGAACATGCACCCCGTCAGTTTTTAAATTGTTTGAGTTTAAGTGCGCTGTTTTTATTTCCAAACATGCGTGTTCCTGTTTCTCAATCCGTAGATGATAATTGCATCTTAAATGTGATGTGTTTTCTGAATATAATGTATATCAAAAGAATGATATTTTCCTCTTATTAGTTGAAGAAAACAATAATAACATTGGTATTTGCAACTCTGCAGATTGTAGCTTTGGTTTGGTAAGTAAACCAATCGGGAGAACAACAATTCTCGTATATATTTGTGTGTAACTCAAATACTTAGTTTTTGAAGCAGATACGTAAAGTGCCCCGAGCAAGCTAGATCTATCATTCCTATTTCGAGTCCTATCTTACCTTAACAACCCATTTGTACAAGTTGCATTCACAATGAAGGAGTTAGCTATCTAGGTTCAAGGGAATCTTTGGCTGCTTTATTTACATTAGTGACTTGACTAATCGGTCGTAAAATTATCTTTATTTGCAAACGCTTATTGCTTTGTTCTTGCTTGTCAATCAAAAGCAAGAGATACTATTGTTACTTAATCTGCCTTTGTTTTTCGATGACGTACCGGGTGAGTCAGAAATATGTATACCGTATTTCCTCTAATAAACGTCCCTGCATTTATTAAATTTTGAAGGAATTTGGTGCGGTGTTTATTAGAGGGAGGCGTTTATTAAGCTATCGAAAAATCTATATAAAACTCTCACATCAAATAGATCGATAGCGACGACTCTTCATGAAGGGATGCAGAAAAGAAAAGAAAAACTGCTCATTTTCAGATACCTATAAACTGATCAACTTAGATGCAAAAATTTAGTTTTTCAAAATCGTTCGTATCATTCTCAAATTACAAGCAATGTTATAAAAATGCTTCATCTCAAAATCCTTCAAAACAGGCCTAAATCCTTGATCATATTTGCTAGCAATCCAGCCTCGTGATAATAGAAAATATACAAAAAAAGGCTGAATGATAGTCCCAAGAGTATATTAAATTTTGATGAAGTTTGATAAAGGATTTTGAGATGAAGCATTTTTACCAAATCGCTTGTAATTTAAGAACGATACGACCGATTTTGGCAAACTAAANTGGCAAAGAAAATCTACAAAATCAAATCGATCGAGCTTGTGCGGCAGAGGCACGCTGATTGGCCAATGACAGACCTCGTTCTCGAGGCTAAAGATGAATTCGAGACTGCAGCACGTTCGATGTTCGAGCAAACTATACGACTTGGGAAAAGGTTGCGCCCAAAAGCATTATGGGGATTTTATGGTTTCCCAGATTGCTTTGGGCAAGAGAAGCATGACTTTCAATGCACTGATGAGGTAATGTTCACTTTCTTCGTTCAGAGGGAAAATTTGTTTGCTAAATTTTGACACTATACGGGGTGTCTCAAAAAAATTCGACGTTTCATTAAATATTAAATAATAACGATATAATAAAAGGGCTCCATTGACAGACAATCCTTCCCTAAGATCTTAAAGCAATTTTAGACACAAGAATCTTGCAAATCTGTTGAATCTTCACGGAGCAACAAACTATTATTTTTCAATATTTAATCAAACATCGAACAATTTTTTGAGACACCTTGTATTTCGAAAGGTATCTTGTCTTGCCAATTCTTTTGGGTCAATGGCAATATCAAAAATCCTTATATGCAACATTTTTGTAGGAAACAATTGTAGGACCGGGTGAGTAAAAAAGATAAAATGTTTTCAAGCCCGTAGTTTGCAAGCTATTCATAGAAATCATCCACAGCGTTCTTCGAACTACGAACTAAAATCTTTTTGCAGAAAATCGGTCTGTTTTCTAAAATATTATCGCTCAAAAATTGAGTTGTGTAAGTTTCACGAAATAGACCGTGTTTTTCGAAAAGCATGCACTCTGGTTTATAGAGCTTGTCTTCGTCTACCTGATGTAAAATATTTAATACTATACAGTAGAATGATCGCAACGCAGTCGGAATTTGCGAGAAAAGATTTTTGCAAGACGTTATAAGTTACTGAGCGTATGTAAGCCTGTAATTTAGTACCTATGCATCAGATTCCTTAAAATTGATTAACATCATGTGGGCAACATATAAACTTAGAATACAAAATTTAGTTGGTTTGAAGATTCCTTTGTACAAACTGATAACCAGCCATCATCTATCAATCATGTTACCACCAAAAGAGTAGCGGAAGAGAAGAGTGCTAAAACAGACACAGAAGTTTTCGTAAGTGCAGAACGGAACAGTGGTGCTCGAGAGAAGCAACTGCCAACTACTTTGGCATCACTAGGAAAAATGCTTGTGAGAGGAAGTTTCAAGCAGATAGCCTCTGCAGCTTGGCACTGTCAGGACCTCAAGCTGATTCCTATATTGTAGCTAACATGTCAACTTAGATAATCGAATTTAATTGGCTAAAACCGGTCGTATTGTTCTCAACTCGCAAGCTATTTTATAACAGTGTTTCCTCTCTTAATTCTTCAAAACAGGCCTAAACAAACGTCTGGATCAAATTTGCTATCATTTTCATTTATTCATTTCATTTTATATTATTTAACCACGGTAGCCCCGTCAGTCCTGTGGAGACTGCTTTACAGGGGGCCGTGCAAAAAGAAAAAGAAGTAAAAACCTAATTTACAAATGTTGCTAACTCAAGTTAAATAGCAATAAAAAAACCAAAAATGTCCATAACAAAATTATACGAAATTAAATCAAAAGAAAAGTGAAATCAAACCCTCTACAATGGCTCGTTTAACCTTTTTTTAAAGGTAGGAAGAGAGGGTGCATGTTTGACATCCAAGCTTAATTTGTTTCAAAGGTTAGTTCCACAAAATGAAATAGACTTCTGCCCATTTGACGTTTTGAAAAGTGGAACACGCAAGTCAGTTTCAGTGTTTCTCAGCCTCAGTGTATTTTGGGCTAAGTTCTTTATAAACAGCTTGGACGGATATTCCGGAGCAAGACCATTTATTCCATACACAAGCTCCATAACGAAGAAGATTAAACTCGATCGAGCTTTTTCATTGCCTACAAGGCAACCTGCTGTGTAGTTGCGGAGCCTGCCTTATTCTTTTGCACTCTTTCAGCCGTTTTCAGCTAGTTTCTAGGGTTTCTAGTATCGTCAGGCTAAATTGTTAGCAAATTTGATCATGGATTTTAGGCCTGTTTTGAAGGATTCTGAGATGAAGCAATTTTATAAAACTGATTGTAACGCGAGAACGATACGATTGATTTGAACAAGGTAAATTTTCGTATCTAGGTTAACATTTTACCTTTTTGTTGATCATAATGATGATCAGTTTCAGGTATCTGATGAACGATAGCAAATTACAGGCATGCACAAATTTAACTTTGATTGACTTGCCCACCCAATATGAACTAACTTTTTCTCTTCTTACAGGTGAAAAGAAACAACGACAAAATAGACTGGATATTCAAAGAAAGTTCAGTATTATTCCCATCGATATATCTGAATCACCCTCGTGAAAATCCGGATTACGTAAAAGGAAGATTACGCGAATCTGCTCGTGTTAATTTACGACTGGCTCAAAGATTTGGCAAAGATGTCATTCCTGTGTTTCCATACTTCAGAAGTATTTACAAAGATGAAGCGTTAAAATTCAACTTTCTTGATAGGGTATGTGTTTCTTTTTTCTCTTGTAGTCAAGGAATAGGTATGTCCCTGAAACCATGGGTAGTAAGACACTGCATGTGTGCTTATGGAGGATCGCTGCAGGTGTGCTTATATGTTTCTGCGGAGCAAAAATTTATAAACTTCTGCGGAGGAGGTCCGTAGCGGGATAGGAAACAGAAAAATTTATCATATCCCAGGAAATCACTTATCATGAAGGCAATAGGCCAAATAAATTCACCTGTGGTGTCAACTACCCTAGCCTGCGTCACAGACCGACTACCCATGCTGAAACTCGTCATTTTCGAAAACCACCCACAAACCCACAAAGTTAAACCACGATCCTCCGCAGCGTCCAACCAACAAAACAACAACCATTTTTTCTGATGGTAAGTTGTTTTAAATTTAACTCAAATTCCGTCCAGTTTTAAGCTTTAGAATGATGGCGATTGCATCATATATCTCCTAAGGACAGTAAATAAGCAACACATACATTTTTACCAAATACTGTTTTTCACGCAGGAAGACTTATACAATACTATTGGTGTGGCTTCAGAAATGGGAGCTTCTGGTGTTGTTGTTTGGGGAAATCGAAACGACGAAAACACATCGCCTGCAGTATGTCATCGGATAAATAATTACATTCAAGATACGCTTGGACCATTTATCAGAGACACTCGAAACGGGGTAAGTTACGACAAGAATTTAGATATATTTGTTGCTAGTCCTTATTTTATCTTGGAAACACTGATACCAAATTACAACATTGACAAACTTTATTATGCACTCTCTAAAAAGTGAAAATAACAGTTTTCTATCAATTCCTTTCCTTTGAGCAAAGCAGAAATTCTGACAGTCACTTGCAAACTGAACATTTGGCACTCTCTAAAATCTGCAAATTCAAAGTCCATACCTAGCAACTTTTCTTTTCCTTGGAACACTTCATTTTTCATTTCATTTCATTGCACTGTAAAACTAGAAGAGGGAGGTGGCTCTTCAGCTAGGATGGTGATTTTAAAGGGGCCTCTAAAGGGGATTTCAAAGAAAACACTGGGCGAGATACTATTCTACTTTAGCGAGGGGATTCCTGTATCCAATCCAAGACCGAATGAAAAGCTTTTTGAAATAAAGAACCATGTTGTACTTTTCTACGAAGCAATGGGTTGCATTTGTTAGATTTCCTTCATCAAATTTTGTTTTCCTAGAAAAATTTACCTTGGAAGACCACTTCCCCTTATTTATTTTGAAGACACCAAAAATCCGTCTCAAATTAAAGGTCACGTGAAAATATCCGCGAATAAAAGCAACTGAACTGCTTTGCGTGATTAAGTTGCGTTATCGCAAATCTCGCGTGGCTAATTTGACACGGACTTCAATTTGTCTTAAGCCTGGTTCACATTAGGTCGTTGCAGTTGCTGGGGTCGTTGGGACGAACGATCCAAAAGACTGAATGCGAACAACAAAAACTCAGTCATTGGTGTCGTCAGGGTCTTGGTGAGTTTTTCTTCGCCGTTCACATTCAGTCTTTTGGGTCTTTTGGGACGTTTGTTGTCCATATATAAGGCCAGTGTATACCCAACCTGTCAACATCCATCAAATTCTCGGCAAATGATTGGTTGCTATTCAAACTGATCACATGATTTTAGTTGATCACATGCCTTGCTCTGCGAGGCCTACTTGTATGGACACATTACCTTTAAGGAAGACTATCACGTAAGGCAATTTATTTTAGGTTGAACAATGCAGAAAAGAACGATGTTTTGGAAGAGGTCATTGTGTACATAAAGAACATCTCAACAAGGATTTAAAAAGATTGTATTATTTTCGACATGATCTAACTTCAAATTGTGGCAAACCTAAGCTGGAAGAACTATCCAAGCGAGGCTCAAGTGAGTGATTGTCGATTTTATTGATTCATTGATTTATTGAGATATCAGGGGAACTTGATTGACTGATTAATTGATTAGTTGATTGCTTGATTGATTCCAGCCATCACTGCACATCCAAAGTCTTCTTAGCAAAGAAATCTACTGTTCCAAGTCATAGACATATGTTCCACAAGGATCCATCCTGTAGCCTTTGCTACTTACTGATCTCATTCTGAATTGAGGCCGCGAAAGGGATGCAATCAAAAACAACAGGGGAGGGGTAAACTTTCGTTGATTTAACTTACGTCTGTCTCTTTGTTACTTCCATGTTTCTTCATCCCTGTGTGCCTAGCCAGAAGTGAAAACGAGCAAGGGGAAGTCAATTGGGCCACCAAGAACGTGTTTGAAAGAACATCAAAGGGCATCTCAACTAGATTTAACACGTTCTGCTGTCATCGCAAACATCGGTGTTCCACAGGGATCTATCTTGGGTCCTATTACTCGCTCATATATTATTCCTGTAAAGGCATGGGCTTTAAGGAACGCGGTAGTTTTTGTTCCTACAGCAGTTTTGTCCTTCCCTGTTTCCGTATGGCCGGCTTCCCTTGGATCTCTGTGTCCTGCACAACAACCGTCACGGGCACAGGGACACACGGAGGAACACAACTGTTAACCGACACTAATAAACTGTCTATATTTTAGTTCCCAGGCCAAACGCAGCAGCTGGAGGTGTGAGATCAAATATGCTAGGCCGTTTTCTTGACATAGGATCATCTTCAAAGCAACGAAACAAAACTGAAATACAAAATGATACATTGCAGAAGAAATATGGAGTTAGGATGTCTGATGAAACACTGAATAAACTGCAAGTAGATCTAAGGGCGAAAACCAATGCGAAGAGCCAAGAAAATAGGTAAGACCAGCATATACAGTAAGAACTTGCACATAAGGACCTTCTGCTGTCTAAGAATCTTGAGGCTTAAATTTCTTTTTCCACACCAAGAAGATTCCGAGGATGACAGATAATAAGTCTAAGTATCTGTATCTAAATGGAAAGCAACGGAAGCTATTGTCGCAAAATCTGTTATGGTTTATTCGGCGCTTGTGCAGTTACGCACACCTGTGCCTGTACTGATCCTAACTAAAAACCCTACCAAAGCCCTATAGAGGTGTGCGTATCTGCACAAGGGCCGTTTATTCTGCTATAAATCTAAATAAATCTCTTCAACAATGCAGTTCTGTATATCACAAGGGTTATAAATTAAAATTTAGCTTTTGGAAGTATGAAACTAAACGCTTCAACCTTCGTAGAATAGCAAATTATTAAAACATAACAAACACACAACAAAATGTTGCGCAGCAAAAAAATTAAAAGTATGTCTCAAATTAGATGTCAGGTGAAAATGTCCGCGAATAAAAACGATTGAAGTGTTTTGCATGAGTAATTTTGCGCTATCTCACGTGACATCTAATTTGAGATAGACTTTAAATTCTTGTGTCATTAAAATCAAAACGATTTTCTGACTTTTACCTGCAATTTTCAATCATTTCAGCACAATCAGAGGATTGAACTCAAGACTAAAATCAGAGGTGCCATTACCAGAAAAGCATCTCTCTGGAAACTTCATTGGAAGCCATTTAAAAAGAACTAAATTCTCCAAGATTTCATTACTTCCACACATGTATGTTCTAATTATTGGAGTCTCCGTAGCGGGGGCCTTCCTGTTTTCGCTCATATTTGTAGCACTTTATTATTATTTGAACATGAACCCTGCTATAAATGGGTACAAAATGGCACGTCCGCCATCTTATGACGCAAAGCCACCAAAACAAAAGAGACATGAAAAAGAGAGTGAAGTGTTCGAAGACCCACCGAAGCCAAAAAAGGACAATGAGGAATCCGACATCGAGGTCGACTTAGATTCATTGAAATCGTTCGCTGAATGAAATCAGATTTAATCTTGTAAAGGAGATATATTTATTCGAATTTAATTCGAAACATGGTACAAAATGATTTGGTGCAATCGGATATCGAGGTTGACGTGGATTCGAACAAATCATTTGGATTTCAATTGCAATCTGACTTAAATCTTATCGATTTAGCTATGACATAAAAGGATAACGAAAAATCGATCTGGATTAAATAAAATCATTTCCTGGGTTAAATCTAATTTGATCTAATTTGATCTGGAGATAGTGTTAAGTTTGGTTTATCTTTGCAATGTCTCTGAAATTTGGCATGAAGCTCGAACCAAGGTTCAAGGGGATTCGGTGCAAGCGGACATCAAATATGATTTAGATTCATCGAAATCGTTGACTGGATGAAGTCTAACTAAATCCAGGAACAGAGATATATTTGGATTCCAATGGCAATCCGACTGAAATTTATTCGAACCAAAGCCATTGAATGATTACGTGCAATCGGACATAGAAGTTGACATGCCATTTGAGCTTGAATCCTGATATCCAGTGGCTGATAAAATCTTGAAAGATGAGAATCCTGAAATGTCACTTCACGATCAATTTGGATTACGAAGGAAAGAACAGTTTATGGATTTCTCAAGATAGATCGGATTCAGTAAGATTACAAAGTTTTGACAATAGATTCGATTCGTATTTCTATGGAATATAGATCCGAGATTCTCGGAAATTGACTAAAAGGAGGAAGATGGCAAAGTTTTGGATTATAATCCGAAAAAGGATCGAGTTGCGGATTCGATTGCAAACACCCTTTTGAATGTGATTTTAAAGGAGGTTTAACTGAGCGTTGGAAATCCTCTAAGTACCAAAACACATTGGATCAGGTTTCGCATTACTTGACGTTTGGAGGTAAAATAAAACAAGGCGAAAGAGTTTAGCAAAGAGTTTCTCTGGTCAATGTAATTTCAAATTATTTTTTATATGGCAAAGTAGAGATGTCAACACTGTACAGATGTGCTAAATATTTATTGTGATATATTTTTGTAATTTACGATGTAAATAATGTAATTGAATTAATAAACAATTTCTAAAATACAAGGACTTCTAAAGCAACCATTTGGCTGTCTTTATTCTAGCCATAGCCTTCCAGAAAAATAGATATGAACAGACACACGTGATGGCATTCCTAAATTTTCATTGGATTCCGGTACAAAGGCAACCTTGTGGAGTTATCAGCAACGTTTTGGAACTTTTATCAGTTCATCTTTCTGAGCTCATAACACAGGGATTTGTCGAAGTGTCCAAGTATCGAAGTGGCAATATGTAAGTTAAGCTATTGAAAAGATGAAAAAAGTATTTCATAATTCTATCGCTCTTCACAATTTGCTGACGTGGGGCATGTGTTTGGGATACCTGTTAGCTAGTTTGCTGTCAGGGAGTACCAGTACGTTTCTAATATTTTCAAAAAATTTTAAATTACAACCGTTTACTTTTGATCGCAGCGATCTTTTGCAGTCTCGGAAGTTCTTCATGTAATTCTTTCATGGCGTCCAGTGAATGCCCAATCTTTTCCTGCAAAATCAAAAATTCAATTCAATGCGGAAAACTGAGACTCATGTAATCAGTCTAACACTTGTTTAGCATCAAAACAGAACCGCACCACAGCCTATCCTGTGCTTGCCAAAGTTTGGATACTTTTACGACAGACTTTGAGATGAAACGGACTGGACACTTCTTCTTATTTGTTATGAAATTGTCAAAAGGACTGTTTTCAGATCATTTGTAGNACAACCCCCCCCCCCCCTTCACTTATTTTACGAACAGTAGGGAGGATTGGGTTACCTAAAGTGGCAAACGAAGTTTTAGAGTAGTAAGAATCTCAGACTTTCGGGACTTTGATAGCAGGGAGCATCTTAAACTTCGAAGGCACGACACTTCAAGGGCACTTTTTTCCTTAAGCTAGAGGGGCATTTCCTCAAACAAAAAGGGAAATTTCTCGTTTATTGCAAAATCTTGGGGGGGCACGTGCCCCCAGTGCCCCCGGTTCCTACGTCTCTGTTTGATAGTTTAGTAAGACTTCTCGTGATTAAATACGGGTACTAAGCCCCACAAAAGTACCAATTTGAATAAGGGCTTCATTAAGCGCTTAAAGGAGGAAGAGGAAAGACCGTATATCATTTTTAGTGGCTAAGTGTTGTACGTACGTTTTTCAACATGTGTTCTTTAGGATAACCATTTGGAATAACATTGAAAGCAAAATGAAATCGGGGAAAGAAAAACAAATTAAGATACCTTCAATCTTCTTTCAACAATAGGCAGAACACTGTTGAATATGTATGCTGTACTTTTAAGGATGAAATCAAGCTGGAACATAAAACAAGATCAAAGTTCTCAAAATAAAAATACAAACAATTTTCAACAAATTGTAGTCGTCAAATTTCAAAAAGTCGACAAGGTTGGCATAATCGGCGGTATTCAGTTCAATTTAAACAAAACCGGGACATTTTTTATCCGCCAAACTTTAAGACCCATTGCTTAAACCATGATCAATTGCGCGCCGAATGAAAGCAAAACAAATAGAACTTAGGCCAAAAACGACTTTAGTATCATATGAAAGTTGACTTTGGGCCCGCAAAGGATCATGGTTAACTATGGGTATTTAATGTACGCATAAGAAATGCATTTACCCGTATCTCGCAATCTATAAAATGGTTTCCTGTGATCCATACAGACACGTGTCCTGCTATGAAAGTGAAAAAGTTGTGACCTGTGACCTTGTCTGGACAACAACTTGAGAGAAGTTTATTCCTCATCATAAAAAGATTAATATATTATAGATTTCACCAGATGGTTGGTTTTTGAAATAAGATGATAAATTCTGAGTATATGATTGGAAACGACACCACAGGGAAACCAGGAAATAATTGCTACTAACAATAAAAATGTTCTTCCTTTGTTCCCAGTGCGCTTGATCATTTTTGTACCTTAGTCCCCTGTGCTCCGCGAATCTCTCCTGCGCAGCCTATTGATACGCAACCAGAACAAAGGGGACAAAGGTAAAAATGACCAAACACACAGGGGACAAAGGAAGACAATTTTCATTTCAGCAGCAAATATTTCCTGGTTTCCCTGTGATGAATCACGCTCGTCACTCACGCTCATTACTGAGTGTACGCAGGTAACAGATTTTCTCGAGTTTTCATTTGGTAGAAAAGTTGAAAAGTAAACTTTAGTTCTAGTTACCTCATTTTTGAATCGATCTGATTTGATGGTAAATTCAAGTTGTAAAGCTTGTGTTTTGAAGATCTCTGTCAAACACTGGACGAAGACATTATGTATCTGAAATTAGAAGACGGAAAGCGTTATATTGTACCTGAAAGACATACTGTTATTCTATGAAGAAATTTTGATTGATTGATTGGTTGGTTGGTTGATTAATTGATTGATATAAGAAATAGAGATTGAGCCACAGACTACTGTTAAACTCAATCAGATCAAGTTTTGTAGGCTGTACTCAACTGGAATCGTTTCACGCAGTTTGAACAACGAACCAGAAGCTGGCTCAGCTATTTATCCTTCTGTACATGAAACCCAAGACTGGAGATAACCTAAATTAGATTTGCAATATATTTTAATATTCAATGTTGCATCATTTGACTGTTGTCCGACTTAGCCAAGCTATCATTACTGACTGTTGAAGATGAATTAAAAACATCATAGTCTTCGATATGGTTTTGGGTTCAACTTATACGATAAGGCTTGACAGAGGAGTTTTTTAGATTTTTGAGACATGAAACTATTCCATCCTTGTTTTTTTTGTTTTTTACATCAATAAAATTTAAAATACACAAAAATAAAACTCAAATCTAATTTGCTGTTGAGGTGGGGGCAAAAAAACATAACGTTATCGAGTTGCCTCCACACCCAGCATCACAAAAGTACTATTATTTTACTACAAAATAAATTTTGCACCACAAAAAAAATGACAGAACGATACATAAACTAAAACCTTACAATACAGAACAAAATACAGATTATAAATACGTCATCGTAGCAGTCCAAGGCCATTCAATTCAATCTACCAGATAAAGGAGACAACGACCAAAACTCGTCGAAATCGTTTTGTTTCCTTGACGAATCTTTGTTTCAAGGCCTTTTGTTTTAACCTAAGACAAACCTAACATGTGAAACATTTTGACTGGCCAACTTCACGTTGATGTTTGAATATTCATTATCTAAATATTCACTTACCTGTGGGCTGTAGAGCTTCATTCCATCTTCAAAGTAGATTAGAACACCTTTGGTAAATGCAACGGTTGATTTGCTCAGCAGGAGTTGATGGTCACCTTAGATTTGAGAACAAAATCGTCAAAGGAGAACGTCTAGAAAAGCAGCTAACTCTAGGACATCAAGTATCGTTGCAAAATATCCGTTAAATGTCTGGTCTTAGATTTAAATGCTAAATATCTCTGCAAACTTTACGATCACATTAAGAGATGTTCTGACGCTTTTTTTACTGTTCTCTGGCTCTATGTACGTGCTACAATCTATCGCAAAACAACTTGCAAAACCCTTCATTTTCCTGCGTTTTCATGCAATTGACTATCTGAACTACACCTCGAAACTTCGCACCACTTAATTTTCTCCGTTCTACCAAAGGCAAGAACAACAAATTATGGATCCGAAACTATC
>REGM01000051.1:1430093-1448602 GCA_004194415.1 Aurelia aurita | reverse complement strand
ACTATTATCATTCACAACGAGACAGTAGGTAATACAAGTATAAGTAATACCTGTCGTGTAGTCATAGATATTTGATATCCCCAATGACTCCAGTTCACCAATAACAGTATAGAGTTCCTCTTCATTAGCAGAATAATCCGTTGGTTTCCAGACCTCCTCCTGAAATCAATTGATTTATCATAAGTTGACGTTTACGATTTTTGGCGTAATTTTCGCGAACAAGGGAATTCTTGATTTCAGTTTTGAGTTTACGAATTCAAATCTTAAATTCAAATTCCGCAGAAACTGCTCCTTAGAAATTGACAACAATATTATTACAAAACTAGAACTAACGATGATGTTACATGGTACTACATCATGGGCTGTAGGAAACTCTGGATTAAAAAGAAGATTTACGTATGATACATCGAGCCTTCCTAGTTCATTATTTCGTTCCTAATATATCGAGTCACCATTTTAATCCCCGTGCGTGGCAAAGTGACGTACCTACATTTTATCACACGTGAGTGCCACAATGGCTCTGGTCACGTAACTCTGCCACGCGCGGGGAACAAAATGTAACTCGATATATCAGGAACGAAATAATGAACTTGAAAGGCTCGATGTATCATACGAAATCGCATCTTTGATTTAGCCCGTGGTTACATTCTCAATGTATGCAATAAACCATTCCGCGGTCGAATGTGAAGGCGCTCAACACTGTGCATAATGGGATCGTAAGGTGCTTGTTTACGCGGGAAAATACTAGCTTCGACAGCTTCAAATTCGGATTCGATTTAAAATTCGAGACCCCCCCCCTATGTGATCCCGAGATGCAACGCTAACAACGCCTTGGCATTTGACTGCGGAATGGTCTCTTCATACGCCTCTAGGACAGCATTAGTTATACATACCGATCCAATGTGTTTGGCACGTCCAATCAGCTGATCTCTGTTATCAAACATGGATTCCATCAAATGTTTTAGAAACATATGTTGCATGTCAAATGTAAGATCCAACCCAATCGCTAATAACTGCAATAAAAAAACAATAGTCAAATATTTTAAAACACACAATTTTCTAAATTCCGACAAAATAGTTGCCCGAAATCTAAATTATCGAGAAATCAGGTTTCCGAGCATTTTTAATTTCTGAATTTTTAAGAGCATAAAAACTTGCATTAAAAGAATAATGGTTGGCTTATTTCTAGGAAAGAATAATGAAGTTTCCGCCCACCCTTAAAAATGGTCGAAATTTGATCGATTTTTCAACCAATTTTTGTTGTATTCTAGAATAGCTTCAGTGCAAAATCGCCAATAACTAAAAAAATGGTACAGACAATTTTTGCGAAATATTTTTTCATACTAACCTTACCCTTTCCATTGTTTGTTTTAAAATTAATGGTTAATTCACGACTGCGCATTTCAGCAAATTTCGAACATTTTGCAACAATGCCAAGGCGTTGTTAGCGTAACGTAAATGGAGCAACAATTTCAATCATCGAAGCAACAAAGCGTTTTCAGTTGAAAGTCTAAAAGTAAACAGCAGCGACCCCTCCCCCTTTCATTGTTAGTTTTATTAGGATAACTTGGTACCAGATAATGAATTTTGAAACTATACGAGATGTTATTCTGATCCAGCTTGGATCCCATTTTTGAACAATATAGAGAGTTTGTAGCTATTTGGTACTTAGCCTGCGTCACAGACCACAACCAGAGGGAGTTATGGTATGTGTGATGGACTCAAATATTTTTTCAAAAAACTCTTCACGGGACACTATAAAGTTAAGAAACTCTTGAGACTGACTTACGCGTCCCTCTTTTGTAAACGACTAATGCGCAGAAATCATTCTCATATCGTGGTGCGCATCTTTGGAACAGCCCCGAACCCGATGTAAGCTAGCGCAGTGCCCTCTTTATATGCTTTCAAACGTCTACTTTAAAGTATGACTACAATGTATTAATTTCTATATGTTAGTTTTGTAATTAGCTTATTTATTTTTAGTTTTATATGAATTAAATTGTAAATTGTAAATTTTTGTCACGGCCCCCTNCCCTCCCCCTTTCATTGTTAGTTTTATTAGGATAACTTGGTACCAGATAATGAATTTTGAAACTATACGAGATGTTATTCTGATCCAGCTTGGATCCCATTTTTGAACAATATAGAGAGTTTGTAGCTATTTGGTACTTAGCCTGCGTCACAGACCACAACCAGAGGGAGTTATGGTATGTGTGATGGACTCAAATATTTTTTCAAAAAACTCTTCACGGGACACTATAAAGTTAAGAAACTCTTGAGACTGACTTACGCGTCCCTCTTTTGTAAACGACTAATGCGCAGAAATCATTCTCATATCGTGGTGCGCATCTTTGGAACAGCCCCGAACCCGATGTAAGCTAGCGCAGTGCCCTCTTTATATGCTTTCAAACGTCTACTTTAAAGTATGACTACAATGTATTAATTTCTATATGTTAGTTTTGTAATTAGCTTATTTATTTTTAGTTTTATATGAATTAAATTGTAAATTGTAAATTTTTGTCACGGCCCCCTGAAACGCAGCCTTAGCTGACGGGGTTACCGTGTTTAAAGAATATAAAATGAAAATGAATGAAAATGAAATGAAATGAATGACTCACTTTTGTTGTCCCAACGACTTCAATATAAACAAATTAAACAAACAAAGAGCTAGACAAGCCAATATCATTATTTGAATAACGATGGAATAACAGATTTCACACGATCTCTGCGAAACTGGGACAACAAAAGTGAGTCCATCACACAAACCATAACTCCCCCTCGTTATGGTCTGTGACGCAGGCTATTTGGTACTAAGCTACCTTAAATCATATATTTAGTGTTGTCAAAGTAGCATCATTGTAAGTATCATTCACAGTAGGGACCAGATGACCCTGTGTCTTTTCTGCTGTGAATGGCACAGTAGAATGTAATCTTGTTTGTGCTTTGGTTGTTCTTGTGGTGATATATAAAAAAAAGAAGAAAACCTACACACATTCCAACGGCTAAGTAAATACCTTTTTACAATGCATAGTAGCGATCTCAATGCAAATCGCAATTGCAGCCAAACTACTCTTTCTTGAAAATACTTGACGTACAAACAAAGAGACAAAATGTTGCAACTCTTTGTGTGCCCATACAACAAACGCTGAAAGAAAAGTAACAAAGTAAAACTGTTTGAAAAGGCTTCGTGCGGTACAGTAATTGAAACAGTGTTGAGTAGCGGAGCATAGGTGCCAAATCTTTAAAAAGGTCGGTGTAAAATTCTGTGACCTATTTCTGTGAATGGAATGGCTTGAAAGAAACTTTAGCTACTTTGTAATAATTCTACCGTTGGACTTTTCAGAAATCTTCAATATTTTCAGAATTAGAGTGCTTTTCTTCTTTTTTAAGAATTTAAGAAAAAATTTGAAAAAAACTTAAAACCATCGTAATTTCTAAACTTTTTGAGAAAACATTGAATAATTCTCCAGAAAAACATAGTTTATGAACATGGTATCAAGCAAAACTCGTTCACTCTTCTGGTTTGCGATTTAGAAATTTGATGACGTCACATCCTCAAATGAGTTGAATTATGAAATACGTTGTAATTTCGAAAATATTCAAGATTTCTGAAAAGTCCAACGGTAGAATTACAGCAAAGTAGCTAAAGTTTCTTTCAAGCCATTCGATTCAAAGAAATAGGTTACTGAATCTTACACCGACCTTTTTACGCCAAGATTTTGAACCTATGCTGAGTAGCGGAATTCTTTGCTGAATATTTCGTCTGACGCTGGTCAAAGCAAATCGTCAGGTAAGATCCGAAGGATGAGAAATGAGAATAAGAACAGCGCAATAATTTCAAGTCAGCCAATCAGAGACCGCAATGAAGTTTTCGTATGGCCATAGAAAGAGATATTAAACTGCTGACAATTCATGCTTTGTGCATTTTTATTGATCACGTGAAAACATTAGCGACCTCTGTGATTAGCTTATTTTAAATAACTTTTTTAAAAAGAGTGAAAGATTAATATAAATATGAAACTGCGCTGTCTATATTCTCGTCATAGGGCTCCGACGAGCCAAGCCAAGCTTACAAAATCCGCTGTACTTAAAGACCCTGTGCTCTCCGTGATCCTTTGCGCGTGTACGAACCACCAAAACATCATATTGACCATAAACAACCTATTTCTAACACACAATAGTGGGAACATAAATAGCTACAGGGAGCAAAGATTTCCTACTCCTTCAGTTATTTTCAGGACTGTCTCTTGTTTAATTCAAGAGCGATGGCGTAACAACGTTCAACAATGAAGATTGAAAAAATACAGTCTCAGGATTGATAGGCCAAAATCATTTTCATACAGTACAACAATCATTGTGAGACTGCAAAGGATCATGGGGAGCACAGGGTCTTTAATACTTCCATACTATGCTATGCTCAAACCAAAAAAGAGAGACAAAAATTATGTGTGAAATTTTAGCTTACCAGAAGAATTTGAGCTTTTTGAGAAGATCCTTCTAAACTCTTTTCCAGTTTCGACAACGCTTGTAAAGAAGACGTTAGCCAGCTTTGTTATATACAATGATGTTGAGCCTTCGATCTTCAATTGTCTAGGAATTGTAATATATTTCAAAATCACAAATTTTTCAGTAGTCAGTAGGGGGCAATTTTTGTCCCAAAGAGGTCAATTCCAGAGTACCTATTAGAATTAGCGTACTTCAGCTGGGCGCGTAATTGGTATCCCCTAAGGTGCTCTCAAGTCCGGAATAGATGGGGGGGTTTGGAATAAAAGGGGTGGGTGGAAAATTTCCCAAATCCTAATAAAAGAGGGGTCTGGAATAAACGAGGTGGGTGGAAAATTCGATCTGCAGTTCTGTAATAGGATGAAACGAACAAATTGTTTGACTGTAAAAACAAGTTAAAAGTCTTAGAAACTATTAAAAATGAAAATACAGTTAAATTACATTTCAGGAAAGATGATTTCACATGTCTCACATATCAGGAAGCTCGAAATTAATAAATGGGGGGTTTGGAATAAGGATGTCCTGGGTGGATATTTTTTAAAAAATCAACAAGCGGGGGAGACGTTTATTCCGGACTCGAGAGCAGTCAGCATCCCAGTGGAAGGGTTCTCTTAAGTGACCTCAAGATGGTACTCTAAACCACCCCAAATGGTACTTTGAAATACTTCTCCAGGGTATTCTAAATCTGGTGGGTGCACCAGAATACCCGCAAGGGTACTCGAAAGTTCTCCTCTGTAGATGGTGGAGAACCAAAGAGTAATTTTTTGTATTCAAGTACTCTGTGGTACTCTAGAGTACTTTTGAAACCACTTTCTTCAGTGAATGTAGAGAATAAGCAAAACAAGTCTTGCCCAGTGAAGTTAAAATACAAAAGAAAACACCAACCTAAAACTATGCTTTACAGCAAAGCCTCTGTTTCGAAGGAACAGCTCACAAGCCTACAAAAATAACATCAACACATCAACAGATAGCTAGGAATTGAAACGAACAACTGCACTAGATAATGTAAAGTTGTAAAAGGAATCTGTCAAAAAGGCTTATAGCCCAATTTTTTATTTTTTTTTCTATATTGCTACCTAGCATCCAAAGGTAGTTTTAGGACACTGAGAAGCTAAGCTTATCGAGCAATGTCCTGGTCCTTCCTCTCGATGTGACCACACCTCGCGATTCCTTTAGCCTGGAATTACAGAGAGTTGGCGACTCTCCTCACTCTACGTAGCAGGTTCGACAGGGCGGGGACTCGAACCACCAACCCTCAGGCTGGTAGTCAGGCACGCTACCGTTGAGCCATCCCCGCCCAAACATTTATCGTTGAAGGTACTCCATAAGCAAGTACATCATTAGCTAGCCTATCTGTTGGCATGTTTCCCAAAAATCATTCTTTCTGCCATTGGTTATTTATCGTTAAATTATCACAGCACTAATTTCAAGACTCAATCGATTCAAGATGTGGCGGATTTCAGTAACAACATATCACAACATGTCCCAAGCTCTCATTTTATGGAACTTGACTTTCAAAAAGTTTGAATTTCCATTTGATGTGCCAACTTCTAAACCAGTTTGGGCTCATAGAATGACATTAATTCTATCTAAAATGTCATGGTGCAGCAAATCAAAGACATGATCAAGACAATCAAGATACTTACGAGTTTGGCTCTACCAAGTCTTATAAGCAATGACACATATTGTCTGATAGATCTCAAGCTAATGTGTCTCATTGTTAATGAATTGTCAAGAGACTGTTCCAATGCCTCAATCAGTTCTTTGACTCGCTTGTTGATTCGTTCTCTAGGAAAATGGAAACATTTTCTTGAAAATCTCTTTCAGCATAAGACAAATCATCTCCGAACTATCCCATTAAAAAGTCTTCTGATCTAAAGAATTTAAAGATTCCACTGAAAAGCGATTTTTATTAATCATAACACAAAAGCACTAAGCTATTTTTAATAAACGAGAAGAAAAATAATCGCTATATAAATAAAATGGTACAAAGCAAAGCCCAGCTTCCAGTCAGTGGAATTTTCCGAGCGGGCGGAAATTCTTTTGTTTACGACAGAAAATGTCACTTCGCAATTGAATAGAAATTTAAGGTTGAATGACTTTTGATTGTTTAAAGGTCTGCCCGCTCGGAAAAATCCACTGACTGGAAATCAGCCTTAAAACCTTAAAGATTTGCTGGTTTTCCTGGCGGTCGTTCTTACCTCGTATGAAAAGAAAGTTTTCTCAAAAGGACAATCACTTCATCTGAAGTGGGTGTGAACAGCGTTAGCCTGGATTTGCCTATTGGAGTAACAAAACGCTTTTACAATTTATCTAAAGACGATAAACAAATCCTTGTAGGTAGCTCACCAATACTTTAGTTTAATTTAGTTTGGGGGAAAACAAAAGCAACGCACACAAATAAACTTACAAAACGGCCAGTCATAGGGAATTGATACTTTTAATGAATCGAATCAATTATCCTAAGATAACAGCATGCGTTCTTGTGATTACGATGAGACAGAAAATTACAAAAGTCTGCTCAAGAAATTCAAGAAACCTCACTTGTAATCTTTCAATGCAGGAGTTTCGGGAAAGTCTTTGAGGTAGCTCGTTGCTAAAGAAAGAATGACATTGAAAAGTGCAATTAGCGACATGGAATTCAAATTGTGCAACGGATAAATAGATATTAGCATGAATTGGGTACAGCTTTTCTTAATTCAGATTTTAAAATTTTCCATGCGTAAAGCCCGGAAAGAGATACCGTAAAAGCTCTATTAAGCCCCCCATGGGGCTTATCTAATTTCGGAGACTCCAGAGGGGGGCTTGAAAGAGTGGGGGCTTATTAGAGAGGGAGGCTTATTCATAAATTCAGATGATTAGGCTATAAATGATGGTTTTCGAGTCTTTTACCTCATATTTTTCTGAATAAAGATACAATTTTGCGAGTCAAATACACAAATTCAACGCAGGCTTAATCCAAGACCATATGAACATTAATATTCAAATAGTTTAAGCTAAATAAACAGAAAACCTTTGGTAACCTCTTGCATTGGATACTAGAGGGCGGCTTAGTAGAGAGGGGGCACATTAAAGATTTTGCCTTAGAAGGGAGGAGCTTATTAGAGAGGGGGCTTAATAGAGAGAGAGAGGGACTAAATAGAGCTTTTAAGGTAATTACGTGGAGTTGAGTAAATATTTTCAAAGTATCATCTTGGAGAACGGTGAGAGTCCTATCGAGCATAAGAAAACATTCTTGGAAAGAAAACATGATACTGTTGTTTACCTTTCTCTGCGAGTTTAACTGCAGCTTCAAAACTTCGCTGGGCAATGCACATATCCAAGTCATCTGGTAATTCAATCAGCCAATCAACGTTCAGTAAATCTGGATAATGCTCCTATAAACATAAAATGACAATACACCATTACGCTAAAGATGGCGGCCAGGAACTTTTGACCAAGATGCATTTTTCTTTTTATTAAAAGAATTTAAGCAACTTTAGAAAACATTAAAAGTCATCGTAATTTCTAAACTTGTTGGTGAAACATGGCAGAATTTTCAAAAAAACTTCGAGGAAGGACAAAAGTCTTTCACTCTTATGGATTACGATTTAGATATTTGATGATCTCGCAACCTCTAACAAGTTGAAATATGAAATACGCTGTAATTCCAATCCAAAGAAAGATGCCATAGTCATAGGTTCCACATCTTTCAAAAACTTTAAAAAGGTCGGTGTAAAATTCTATGACCTATTTCTTTGAACTGAATGGCTTGAAATAAATTTTAGCTACGTTTCTATAATTCTACCGTTGGACTTTTCAGAAATCTTGAATATTTCTCAAAATTACAGCGAATTTGATATTTCAACTCTTTTTAGGATGTGACGTCATCAAATTTCTAAATCGTAAACTAGGAGAGTGAAAGACTTGTGCTTGATACCATATTGCAGACATTTATAAACAATGGTTTTCTTTAAAATTATTCTAAGTTTCCTCAAAACCTTTAGAAATTACGATGTTTTTAAGTTTTTTTCGAACTCTTCTTGAATTCTTAAAAATGAAGAAAAACCCTCTAATTCTGACAATATTGAGGATTTCTGAAAATTCCAATGGTAGAACTATAGCAAAGTAGCTAAAGTTCCTTTCAAGGCATTCAATTAAAAGAAATAGGTTATAGAATTTTACACCGACCTTTTTAAAGATTTGGAACCTATGCTAGATGTCATAGCCATTGATATTATTTTTTTTAAAGATTCGAAACCTATCCTGTAAAAACAGCGAACACAGGGCCTGAAGGTAAATTTGATTATATTGGAATATTTTCTTCGATTTGTGCTTTAATGTTCGAGAAATAAACTATAAACGCCTCAAGATATCTCGAATCTGACTCCTGATAAGTATACAATGAAGAAATTCCGTTTTTATTTACGGCATCGTGCACTTTTGCTTCCCAGACACTACAAATGTACTTAAGGTTACTGTAACCCTTCAGACACAAATTTATCGATGTTTCGTTTTCCTCATATCCCGATGGTTTAAGTATTTGAGTATCGTTTCAACCAACTCACTTCCAGAAATAACCACAATTACTGGGAAATTTGAGCATTTTAAAAGAAGCAATCATATTTCTCAAAAATTGCGGGAATAGACTTCAGAGGATTAAAGTAAACTCATTTGACCTTGCAGCTATATTCACAACATCCCCTGCTGTTATTGTCTTCATATAACGATTGAACAAGACCACGCTAAAGCTTTATTGCTTGACCTGCGGCTTTATGTTTGCACTTTCAAGCATAATCGTTTTTCCCGCACGTTCTGCTTCAATTTGATAAAAGCTTGATTTCTCGAAACAAGATTCCGGGGTACTGGTGGGTACTAAAAAATCTTGGTGTACCTAACGGGCCAATCAAATCGCTTGACACTTGGCATACAGGGTCACAAAGCATATAACTACCAAAGGGTGTCAGCGATTTATGATAGATCCACTGGTCCGACTTTTATAAGGGTTTAAAAGTTAAAAAAGACATTTCAGACATTAACATTAATTTAAAATTGCATTATTTCTAGACAGTACGTTTTATCAAAAATTCGTGACACCCTTTTGCAGTTCAGGACCTTAAGTCTTAGGTAAATAGATAGTCTTGGTCGAACAATGCCCGATGAGGTACACCAAGATTTTTCCGCAAGGGTGGTCAATTTCGCCTAAAATCTGGAATAAATCATTTGCGTTTTTATTTAATCAACTGGTTATATTTTTATGGTATTCTACGTTTTATTCTGCTTCGAATAACATATAAGTTTGTTTGGTATAGTTTAAGGAACGGCCGTGAAAAGTAGAGTTTCTTAATCGCTGTCTGAAGGGTTACAGTAACCTTAAAGGACATGTGTCACGCACGTTATTGGTTAACCTGAAAACAAAGACAACTTTTGTTCTCGTGTTTATTTTTATTGCAACAGAAATGCAGCCTCGTTCTGACATCTGTTTATAAGCGCTGTTTTGTTTTGTTCTCTGTTTGTTTTCTTTCAACCAATTATATGCGTGACACATGTCCTTTAAGATTGACGCGGGATTCTGTCTTTAAAATTGATGCAAGCAAACGTTCTGCACTTCAACCTACCGTGGTCTCCGTTGGTTTCCTTTCCTCCACTACAAAAACAAAACAAAGCTCAATAAGATATGCTGCAAAAGGGCATTACTCATGATCCTAAATTTAAGATTACTTCATTTTGTGCAACTACTGTCGAGTCCGGAAAAGACGGGGGTTTGGAATAAACGGGGTGGGGGGACAATTTCCCGAATCCAAATAAACGGTCTGGAATAAACGGGGTGATTGGAAAATTCGATCTGCAGTTCTGTAATGGGACGAAACACACAAGTTGTTTTGACTGTAAAAACAAGTTAAAAATCAAGGAACTATTAAAAATGAAAAATACACTTAAGTCACGTTTCGGGAAAGATGATTTCACATGTTTCACATTTCAAGAAGCTCGAAAATAAAAAATTGGGGGTTTGGAATAAAGATGCCCTGGGTGGATATTTTTCAAAAAATTAATAAGCGGGGGGGGGCGTTTATTCCAGACTCGAGAGTAGTAATGTAATAGTTGATAGATGATGGTCTGGTATTTAGCATAACCGCCTCTATATAGAACGTTGTTGGTTGGTTCGAATCCTACGGCTGCCGCCTGTAGAAGTACCACCACACATCCCATATAAGCTCTTTGTGTTTCTATCTTTGGAGAAAAGTTCAAAGTCCTTGGGATTAGCTGCTAGTCAGGAATGTTCTTCCCGAATTTGGTAATGTGGCTACTATAGCTCTTCCATCTGAAGATATAAAAAAAACCACATACTTTGGGACTAATAAAATGGACGATGAGAATTTACTCCAAACGTATTTTGTAGCATTTCCCACACAATCAAGTTTTAAAAATAAAGCCTTTAAAGAGGAACGACATATCTAAAGCTAGCCAAGTGGTAAAATTAGTAAGCCTATTGTATTTGATAACATTGGGACGTGCCATTCCATTGTGTAGCTAAAGAAACAATTGGTGTTTAGGCGTTGTATTTACCCTGTTTACAGTGGCCGCTCACTATACCTTCATCGATTCCCTTCAAGTTGAAGTTTTACGAAGTTTTAGAAGCGGGGATGGCTCAACGGTAGCGCGCTTGACTACCAACCTGAGGGTTGGTGGTTCGAGTCCCCGCCCTGTCGAACCTGCTACGTAGAGTGAGGAGAGTCGCCAACTCTCTGTAATTCCAGGCTAAAGGAATCGCGAGGTGTGGTCACATCGAGAGGAAGGACCAGGACGTTGCTCGATAAGCTTAGCTTCTAAGTGTCCTAAAAACTACCTTCGGATGCTAGGTAGCAATATAGAAAAAAAAAAAAAAAGTTTTACGATTTTGGTATCTATCAAAAACATACAGTACCTTTTGGGTCTTCCTTCGGGGGCAGCGGAGCTTTCCTCTTTTGAACTTGAGGAGAGGCAGGCACATAATCAACTTTGCAATAGTTTTTCTTTGCATCTTGCAGTATATCCAGCCATTTTAGCTACAAATCAAAGGTAGCCTTTAGGTGACTCGCGGAATTGTGAAAATCTAAACCTGGATAAACAGAATGTAAATATTTGGCTTAGTTGTCAATATAACTCGGCATCTACCGGATATGTAAATAAGATGCTTGATTTTTGTGAAGGTTGATGATTTTTCAACAATTTCCATGAATCAAACCTTCTTTTTAAATTGAAAGGCTAACTTCGATAGAAGATTTATTTCAATAAAACAATTGATGCGGTTGTAAAATTTTGGGCAAATTCTACTTTACCTGGTTTTGGAAAAAGGGACATAGGCCGACCTAATTTTGTCCAATGTTCATCTTCAGAGCTATTGACAAAGAGCACGGTCATCCTTCCGGGGGGATTTCACAGGCTATTTCCATCAATTTAAAAAGCAAAACATGTTTAGGAAAGCATTTAAGGGCGAAAAACGCCCCCCTGCCCAGTTATATCAAATTTTTAGGCTGTGCTGTATAGGGTTAAAACATGACTAACCTTCATCTCTCTGTTCTCAGCTCCAAACATCCAAATATCCACCCCATGCAGTATTTTGAAGCAATTTCGAACTCCTGTGCAATGAATGAAAATAGGAGAACGTAAGCTTCGAAAGACGAAACACAAATAACAACGTCTTGAGATATTAAAGAGCCATTGCCACCCAGGATCCTTTGCGGGCATGCTGCAATTTTAAACTGGCTGAAACTCAAATTTGGCCTAAGCGAAAAATATAGATTCACACTGCTGTAGTTTAACTCGAGGGGCTAATGACTCCAAAAATAGCGTACGAGATTTTGAGATTTTAAAAATCTCTCAGATTTTTTAAAGATTTTTGAGATTTTTTCTGAGATTTTCAAAGTCACTTGTTACTCAGGCAGTAGCCCGCCGAAAAAATGAAAACAAGCCACAAAGTATCCTGATGAATTTGAAAAAGGTTTACCTCCGCCGTCACGCACATTAACGATGCCAACATCGTTCAAGTCGAATAGTGTGTTAAACTTGAATTTCTTCGATGTGTCACTAAAGGATAAAATCAAAGAAAGGGAGGGTCAAAAAATTCCCCAACTGTTTGAAAAATCGTAGTGAGCTGATATTTAAAGACCCATTGCTTTTCCTCCAGCGTGCAAAGGATCATGGTTAGCAATGGGTCTTTAAGTCGAACCTACAATAGAAAGAACGATCAAGACAAGGAGGGGCCAATTTAAGTTTCTATATTTTTTCCCAAATGTTTGGACATTTGCTTTCGTTGTAAATCAGAAATGTCAGAAGTTTATTGAAAATTAAAAAAACCAAAGGTAACTTGATTTGGTCTATAATGCTGTAAGTCGCTGCAGTTTCTTAATGAGTAATTAGAAGATTTTATTTTGAAAATATCGTGCATGAAAGACGGGTTTAAATTTTCAGTGTCTTAAAAACTTCCATACAGAGAACTCTTAGATGGGAAACATGCATAGTACACCTTTCTGATAATGCCAGCACCTGACACTTTAAATCCAAATCCCTTTTCATCTTGTCATAGTTCTTTGCATCTTGTCATAGTTCTCATGCTTGCCTTCAATAAATAGCAGTCAATCTATAGATGCTGATATCGTTAAAGATCTACTAATTCTGCTGGCACACAAACAAATCAATAATCACCTTTGAAGTTCTTGGAAAGCAATCACAAGATAGTCTTGCAAGAAGAAAAGCTCAACTTTGGAGAGTGTTGTATAAGAGTCAGGATCTATGCCAGTCAAAGATCCTTGATAAACGATATCACCAGATCGACGATTTGCAATCACATCCTAATGAAATAAGAAAAATAATTAAGTTGTAAAAATGCTTAAAAGGATGTTGAAGGATTTAATGCGTCACCATTCTAAAAAAAGTGGAGTGGACTTGGTAGAATTAAGTTCTGCAAGGTATACCCAGCTATTTTTACCCTGTTTTTACTGGTAGCGCGTCCACCCCAGCCCACTCCATGGCGAAGCCCTTGGTAGGATGATTCAATCAGAATAGTCACACCATTTGCACTTATTTTGTTGCATGGAAGTAAGACTCTATCAAACTCTCATTGATCAAATTTCTTAATCGCCAACTTCAAATATTTGATACAGTAGGTCGATTTTGACATTCAGAGATGCAATTAAACATTCAATAGATTACCTTGCAGTCTGCTATGATTTCAGATAGTTTCTTTCCTCGTTTATTTTCACCTCTTTCAATCGCATCTTCAATGGTTCCTTTTTTCTCTGCAATAAAAATAAAATATATGTGTTTCAGTACAGGTCAATGCAAAACAAAGCGATTTCCTTGCCTAAGAATTCATGCGAGACATTCAGGTATTCCTGCTTAAAACCTCTCAAAATCTTTTATACCTTTCAATAATTTATATCAGAAATTAAAAAGAATGCGTTAGAATCAAGAAGTCATTTGGAAATTGCAGCTTCATGATGAACTTGAATACAAGGATTGCAATGAAAACCATGTTGACCAGTAGTTTGTGACAGAAAAAAGAAACACAATTTGCACAGTATATTATTCAGGCTTGAGAATTCCTGAGATGTTGAAGGCACAATATCTACATACAGGAATTTGTCACTAGTATGCATCTAGACAGCAGCCTTGCTGATGCCCATTATTAGGCATTTAACAGAAAATAAAGTATTAGAAGAAAATAAAGCAATTAAAGTGCTTGTTTGAAGCGGGCAGTTAATGGTGATGTCAATTGTTACACAAGAAATGTGAAGCTAATAGCATTTACCTTTATCAGAGCCAAAAATGTTCATCTCAACTTGATCATTGATTAAAGCTTTTTGCTCAGTCAGCATGTGACTTAGTTGATACATTTCTGCTTCCAAATCTTTGAAACTTGTTAAGGTTGAACAAAAGCAAACATCACTGCTACTAGCACACAGGGTTGGTGCCAGGGTAGGGCTAGGGGGGCTAAAGCCACATGCCAGAAGCACCTAGCCCCCCCCCATTTTCAATTATTTTCAGAGGGAGTTTGGCAAAATGACATATGAAAAATGCATTTTTTAGTCATTATAGCCCCCTGTCGGAAGTTCCAGCCCCTCTGTCAGAAGACTTCCAGCGCCATCCCTGCTAGCACAACATAAATATAGCTGGACAGTATTTTGTCTAAAGGTGACCATACATAAACATGATGCCAAGTAGAGGATACAATTTTAAGTGTATCATCTTGAAGCACCCTTAAGGGCGATTCCATTTTAAAATACACTTTTTGTTGATTTTTGAAGTATCTCTTTTGTTTTAAATAATCAAAAATGTTGTTTCCTCCAACTCTCAACTTTTTAAAAATATATAGATATTGCATTGTTTACTGCAGAATTTTTTATTTTTCTTGAATTTACAAACTCTGCTCTTATGTGAGATGCTACATTCATAAATAAGAAAACTTTTGGGTGTCTCAAAAACACCCTTAGCATGGTTTTTCGCCTGTTCAACAAAACTGTGCAATAGTTAGACTTTAATCCTAATAGTGTATATTCTCAAAGAATTTTTGTATTATCCAGACATGTCAAATTTCTCCAAAACAAAGCAAGACTTGATGATGTAATGTCCGTTACAAAAATAGCATCTTTTTAGCATATAATTAAAATTATTGTGCCTGGACCTTCTATTTTCCAGCCTGTCTTTTTTTGTTATGCATAGATATTTACCAGATGCAAATTTAGTGGTTTTGTTTTACTTTTCACTCATTTAGAGCGTAACGGACATTACAAAATAGTGTAACAGACACTACCAAGTAGCAGACCTAGCATGGAGACTTTTGGTGTTTTTGTTATCAAAATCATCAATATCAATTTCCATACCACTCTCAATAATTTTAAATGACTTATTGTATCAATATATGAGGCTTCGGCCTATACAGACCAATCAGTTACTTCAAAAATGACAAAACAGTCACAATTTGCCCTAAAATGCTCCTCCACAGAGGCTTGAAATCATCATTAAAAGTACTGTGATAACATTTGTTCCTGAAAGTTTGTGATGGAAAGAAATGGTTTGCCTTTTTAATAACTGCCATCTTGAAAGATGATATTAACAACTTATCTGAAGGGCATATCATTTTGATTTGTAATTTTAGCTTAAATAGTGGTGTGACAAAAGGTAATGTCCGTTACGAATCGTGTGTAATGTCCGTTACACAATAGTTTTAACAATAAGATTCAAACAAGACATAATTTTGAATAATAATCAATCGTTTTATCAAATTTCATCATAACATGTTTCAAAATAGGTTTCTCCATTGCTTTCTGGCATATAATTCAGAAGAAAATAAAGTTTGGAAACTTGTACTCAAGGGCATGTGTTTTCTTGCGTAATGTCCGTTACAGCAATAAAATAGTTGGTAAATCAGAAAATAGAAAAGCTGCCAGAAATTGAACAGGCTGTTTGTTTTGAGCTTGCGTTAAGAAAAATGAATTTCTAGTTTACAAAGAACTAGAAATAAATACTGATTAGATATTTGACTTTATTACTGATGAATCTGCAAACCTTGTAATGTCCGTTACATGGAATCGCCCTTAAGGGGACAGCTGCCGAAGCTTGTGTTCCCTTCTATTTGAATTTCTTCATTCAAATAGAAGGGAACACAATCTGATAATTCAAATAATTCAAATTCAAATAGAAGGGAAAAAATATTTTGCTATCAGTATCGATCATTCCGTGTAGTGATAAAAAAAATTTGTAACGTCTTCTTCTATAGTTTAGCGTTGGGAGATCGAGGGCAAGTAAGAGTTCTGTGTAAGATTTGCTTCATCTTATTTTAAGATTTGTTTGATTAAGATTGATGAGAAAGGATACATGAAATCTCTTTTGAAGTATCAATGAACTGCTTGTAGTTTCTATAGACATTTTTCTTCATGGAAACAGCAGTCTCATCGCTAAGTGTTTGGATTTTATTACGATGCTCTACAAGAGATCTTTTGATGTCACATGATGATACCAGATTTTTAACATCTGTGGAAAGAATAAAATCTTCCAGATCTTGAAAAACATATCCTTAGGGGTGAGTCTGAAGAGTATGGCACTTTTCGACAAGTGCTTTCTGATGTGCATGAAGAAAGCTCCTTTGTTCTCTATTGTTTATTTTGAAAAGACTATTGAAAATCTCCACTGTGCAAGTGCCATGAAATTCTTGAGCTGTCCCAGACTGGAGATACTTCTAAATGCATTCTCTAATATTTTTAATATATTTTTACATTTTATTTGTAAACATCAGCCTTCTTCAGCTTCTGTTTTAGATGCGATGATCACTTGGCTGGGATCAATCTGCTATACAGGATTGCATGCAGCATTTCTTTAGCTGTGTTTCAGATCTGTTTTACTTTGACTTGACCTAGTCCAGAGTTAGTTGATCAAATAGAAACAAACAACTAACTTTTGTTCTAGTCATGTATTTGGGCCTAAAAGGCTAACTTCCTACTTTTTACTTCACTCACTGACACGCAGTAAGTAATGAGCAGTTTTTTGGCTCGTAAATCAGTAGTAAATACAAAACAGATATCCTAACACATGCTAAATATACTCACACTTCTCTGGCTCGAAGTCTTGGCCTGAAAACTTGTAAGCAAGTACGGGAGATGAAACTTCATCGAAAGCCATTTCTGGATCAAAATAAACTTCCCCGTCCTCATTTGCAGCCTCGCCTTCGTCAGAAGAGTCCTGGTTGTTGTTGCTGTCTGCGGCTATGGTATTAGGGCTTGAGGCTGACGGCCGGCCTAAATAGGTGCTAAAACGACGGCGCATTGTTCTGAGGTTGTCAGCTTGTAGCTCAATGATCTCTAAGATTTGAAAAATTCAGAAAATTTGCCGAAAAAGTGACGTGCGAAACCGGAAACTGAAAGTCTGTTTCTTTTCTGGCAGCCTGTTTTGTTCCCCTTTCGCAACAAAGCCTATTTTGCTGTTTGTGCAACTCAAAAAGAAGCTATGATACATACATACATACAAACAAACAAGCAAACAAACATAAACAAATTCACAAATAATTATTGCCCAAACTTTCACAGATAAAAACATATCAAATATTGCTTGCTTGGCAGAAGACTTGAGATCTTTCCTTTCCCCGACCCGACAATGAGTGCTTGACAGATAGAATTTGCTTGCGGCAAAAAACAGTATAATTTCCAAATACATCATTGACAGCTACAAATAAAAATCTGTTTTGAAAATGAACAATTTTGAGGTATACATAAAACGACATGATATCGACAAACAATTTTGACACTGAGAGCATTAGAGCAAGAAACCAAAAAGAAACTTTTAGCCAGAAAAATGCACTCAAATTTCAGAAAAATTTGTACCAAACCGGGTACCAAACCTGGACCTAACTGCGTGTGTCAGAATTTTGACAAATTTTAACGTAAAATACTTGGTTGAACAACAACTATGACAAAGATGTCAGCAGTCAGCAAAACAACCCTATTTCCAAACAAAAATCTATGACTACTATCTGTGCAAGAAATTCCAGCCCAGCATAATATCAATTGCCTGCTTCAGTTCCGAAGATTTTGTCACAACAAGGAAGCACAACGAGTACAAGCAAAGATAAAAATGTAATACTCTGGACCAAACATAAAAGTGTTTACAAGCAACTACACTAGAGTGACAAAATGAAGATACTCACATAACCGCTTGAATTATAGTGTTTCATTCACACGCGTCAAATTGTAACGGTTGATTAGAAGGCGATTTCAACGTCAACGACTCTACGATATGGCTTCTCAGCACTTCAAATTGTCGCGTGGAGAACATGAGTAGACCGTATTTAACCAAGGCTCTTGTTGTGGCTTTTTGAGATGAACTTAATCAATTACCACACAAAAACATGATTCATTGATTGTTCGACCTTTGGCAGAAGTGACGGTCTAGAAATGAAGGTTGTCGTGCATTGGACAATACCATCAAAGTAGCAAGTTGACAAGAGATTTTGACTGTCTTTCTAACTGTCCAACGCAAGAGGAGCCGCATATTGT
>REGM01000051.1:1415788-1430047 GCA_004194415.1 Aurelia aurita | reverse complement strand
TAAGTAAAAAGCAAATTGCGATATTTTCGAGTTTTGAAACGGTATCATTTTCGGCTACGGGGAAAATTTAGAAAAACTCCTATTTTTTCATGCATAATTTAAAATTTTTGAAAATTCCAAAAAATTAATGTGCTTTTGCCCCTGAATAGAGAGGGTAGTTTTGCTCTAAACGCCCCACAGCTTCTGTGTTTACACGACGCCATTATTTCAAAACCATAACAAAGTCACGTGACAATAGAGCTTTGTGATTGGTTCTATCAAAAAATGTAAACAAACACGCAAAAAATGTAAACAAACACGCTAAAAATGTAAACAAACACGCAAAAGCCAAAACATTTTTCGTCCTTGCTAAACACGCCATTGTTTTCTTTAGCTTTGCTTTCTTTGCCCACTTGCTGGATTATCAAATACAATAGGCTATGTATGAACCTATGAGATCTCATCTTTTAACTCAGGTTATTCCCTTTAATAAAAAAGGGGTCTGGGATTAGAATACATGAGTGTTTAAGACTGCAAAGAACACCACAGACAAGTTAAGAATCACAGACAATTTATTAAGATGAGAAACACAGTTCGAATCACGTTGAGAAAAGATAATTTCACATGTTTTAAATTTCAAAAAACTCGAAATTAATAAGTGCTTTGGGGTCTGGAAAAAGGATGTCCTGGATGGATTTTTTCAAAAAACTAATATGCAGGGGGGCATTTACCCTGGACTCGAGAGTAGTGGGTGAGCCAAAAAAACTTTCAGTGCTTGAGTTCAAGTAATGTTGAATTCTCCTTTTGGTGTGTTCACATGTGTTGTACCAAAGATCAAATCAAATTTAGGGGTATTGATTATTGTGCCAAGGGCTTTCAATTAGCAAAATTGTGAAGGTTCACAAGCTACCGGGTGTTGGAGCATGCAATGAAATTGCTCAAGAATTCTTATCAGAATTTGAAGAATTCTTGTCATGTCAATGTGTGCAAGTACATTGACATGCTCTATCTGGAATTATTACAAATTACCTAAAGTTCCCTGAAAGCCATTCCTTTGTGAACGAATACAGTAATAACATTTTACGCAATAAAATTTTAAAGTTTCGCAAAGATTTGACGCCTAATGCAATGCTTCATAATAAAAATGATGATGCAGTAGGCAAACCCGAGCAGCTGACCAAACAGGAAAATTGCTGGCTTATCCTTGAGGATACTTTTGCACCTACATATATACAGTATCCAATATAATGTCAATAGACGATTACGGAAAAGATGGTGTCGGGAGGCATTTGACCAAGATGCATTGCGTTTGATGATTGAATCTCTATAGAATTACTGTTGATTCCACTATAGAATGCAATGCATCTTGGTCAAATGCCCCCCGACGCCATCTTTTCCGTAATTGTCTATTGCATACAGTGTATGAGTGAAAAATCCAATCTTATTGGCAAATAAACTTATGGGTAGTTTTCCTGGTTTCTTTCACCTGGTACTTGGTCATTGGCATGAAACACGGGCTTTAGGAAACTCTGAATTAAAGATTAGATTTTCCGATGATACATCGAGTGTTTCTTCATTTTCATTTCAATCTTGATACATCGAGGGCGCAGCGCGCGGCAGAGTGACATGACCTAGAGCCATTATGCCACTCAAACGGACACTTGAGTGGCATAATGGCTCTAGGTCACGTCACTCTGCCGCGCGCTTCGCGCTCGATGTATCACGAATGAAATGAAAAAGATAAACTCGATGTATCATTGGAAAATCTAATTTTTAATTCAGCGTTTCCTAAAGCCCGTGCATGAAATAAAGAAACTGCAGTTATAAGGAGCACCCAATGGAGCTTGAATTTAAAAGAATTAACAATTTTGACAAGACATCAGCCGAAGAAGGTAAGTATTTACAAGAATTTGGCATTTCTACTGTATACTACATAACAGAAGTTGCAGACTCCAGTGAACATACTGGAAAGTTTTTAAAGTGTGCAGAGGATTATTTTATGATTAAAATCACTTGCACACAGAGGTAGAAAAAATAATTTTCTTCCTGCAAGCTAAACTGATGGATGTAAAATTTCCGGCTAGACTGCATTTTAGCGGACCAGCTTTCAATATCGCCACGTTATGTGTCATGGGGTAAGGGTCAGGGTTAGGTTTTGGAAAAGGGGTTTTAATTAGGGCTAGTTAGGATTTAAGTTAGGGTTAGTTAGGGTTAGTTAGGGATAGTTAGGGTAAGTTAGCGATAGTTAGGGTTTACCCTAACTATCGCTAACTTACAAGTTAGGGTTAGTTAGGGTAAGTAAGGTAAGGTGTAGTTAGGGTTGGTAGGGTATTTGGTCGAATTTGTTCCTGAGAGATATGACATAAATCTGGTCGGCTAAAGTGCAGTGGTCCCAAATTTCCTGCAAGGAAGTGTTTGCTTTTTGTGTCTCAGTAATTTTTGTGTTGTCTCCAATGTTTTGATCCAAATTTCATGTGGAATACTTTGATGTTGGGATATCATAGCATTTTCTTTGAGCAGTGCTCGCATGCTTGCTTACTTTTTACACCCCTCCCTGCTTGCACCAAGTGTTTTTTGTGTCACTAAAAAATAGACCAATTGTCTATTTGTGTTTTTTGAGTATTGCACAGCTAGAATCACACTAGATGAAATTTAAAGTGCAATTTAATGAGAAATGCACAAGAAAGTCACACGGAATGTTGCACATACAGATTTTTGCAATTAAGGAAATGAACGAAGAAAAGGGGCCCTAATGCAGAAGTACCTCCACACAGCGCGTTCTTGTAGGGTTTTAGTCAGGATTAGTACAGCAACAGGTACGATTGTGCATTAGTGACCAAAAATAATTTACTTTACACAAAGTTTTGTTGTTTCTTTTGTTCTTTGTTTTTGTTGTTGTCCTTTTCAGGGTGTCCATCTATTAAAATTATATCTTATCTTGCTTGTTTGTTTACACAATATAATAAAGCATTCGTGCATTTTTCTTTTCATGTTATTACATCTTCGTTTATCGTTTATCATACTCACCAGATAAAACAACGCTGAACAAAAGCGTGAATATCAACACTTTGCAGCATGTGAGTTTGCACTTCTTGATCGTTGACGAGGCAGGCTTCCCAAATCCTCCATCCCCCAAAACAGTTTCCCCATAATAAGCATTTCCATCTTCATCTCTGCTTTCTACAAGTTTCGTGTACATTGCCTTTTTCTCCATTTTGACTATCTTTTGGCTATATTTCGTTGACAAAATCAGCAATATTTTACAATCAAAGAACTGGCTATTAACTTTCAGCTCAACTCCTCGGAATGTTTTTCTTCTTGGCCCCATTATGGTGCTGTCTCTCTTTAGGGTGTCTAAAAGAGGCTGAGTGTTCTTTTTGAATGTAATCTTGAATCTTTCGGCCTAACCACAGCACAATGTGGCCGCAAAACTAAAAGCCGACAAAAGCACACCTTGGAAAGCTGTTGCATCATTCATTTAGCATGCTGATGAATAAAGATCTTAGAGAGATTTGAAGAAGCATTTGGTATATTTTCTATTTTATTATTAAATAGTATCATAGTCTATAGAGCTATCATTTTGTTGTTAGGCTAACGCTAAAAGAGGGGCCCCGTCGACTCGTAGTCACCAGCGTTTTATAATCCATGTTGTCTGCCAGACAGTCTGGTTGTTTTTGTTGTGTTGATTACTACGTTGGTTTTTTTAGTGAATAGATTTCAACTGGTTTGAATAACAAGGGTAGAGTTTGTGACAAGACAATAATAGCATCAGTTTTTTATTGAGAGATGAGACCCCTTCAAAATATTTAGTATTACTGCAAGACAAAATACAGTTAAATAATGGACTAGTAAAGTAAAGAATGGTGGCACACTGTTGCAAAAAATTGATTTAATTTAAGAAACTGTGATACCTGAGTTAACATTGTTAAGAAAAATTTGCAATTTGCAGCTTTAATTAGCTTTAATTTAATTTTGCCATTTCAGTGTTGTTTATATTGAACTATTATTTGCAGAAAACATTTCAGTAAACACAACAAATGAAGGATGGCAGAAAAAACCATGGAAGATGTTCTCAACAGAAAAGGCAATGACAACAAGCCAGACTCAGAAAGCTCTGAAAATTCCTCTCAACTATCAAATAATTCCCTGAAGAAATACATCAGTGCTTTACGGCCATGGTCTTTCTCTGCAAGTTTGACACCAGTGCTTCTAGGAACTGCAATGGGCTGGAAAGAAACAGGGCACCTGAACGTGCTAGCTGCAATTTTTGCTAGCATCTCCGTCATTGCTGTACATGGGGCTGGGAATTTGGTAAACACCTATTATGACTATTTACGAGGAATAGATAGTGAAGAATCTGATGATAGAACATTGGTCAACAAAATCCTCACCCCTGAAGATATTGTAAAATTTGGAGTCATCATTTATGTTATTGGCTGTGCGTGCTTTCTTGGAACAGTGCTGACATCTTCTTCAAGAATTGATCACCTTGCTTTGTTGTTCTTTGCTGGAGTCTCAGGATCGTTCCTTTACACAGGTTAGTATTGATAGCTCAGTAAGAAGGTGTCTTCTTGTGCAAATCTCATTTCTGATATCAATGATCTTTGTATGTATGTATATACATAGTGTATTCAGGGCCGTAGGAAGCATCTTAAACTTGGAGGGGCACTACACTTCAAGGGCACTTTTTTCGTTAAGCTAAAGGGGCATTCCTTAAACAAAAAGGGCAATTTTTCGTTTATTGAAAAATCTTGGGGGGACACATGCCCCCAGTGCCCCCCGGTTCCTACGTCTCTGAGTGTACTAAAATCTTTCTTATTTTGTCAAAATTTGTAGAATCGTGGAAAGATCACATTTTCCCAGAAATTATCACATTTTAAACGGAATCAGTTTGATTCTCAGTGATATTCTACCACAAAACACAAAGAAATATGGAAACATATAATACAGTATATACATTTAAGGCTTACACAGAGAAGTGTACGGGTTTAATGTATATGTGGTATGCACGGTGAAGGCGTTAGGCGCAGTTGTGTAATTCTGACTTTGCAGCCATGTTCAGGCGAAAGGGGTTTGAGCCTAACCTACACAACTTATGCACCTATCACTTTATTGCCCCGACCCCCCCACCCCGGGATAGGCGGGGCTGATGCGGGGCCATTCGCCTCCTGTTCACTGAAAATTTTGCCCCGGGGAGCGGGGATACCCGGGGCGATTCGCTTCTCCCGAAAGCTCGCAGAATCTTCTGTTTCACAAATCTGTCCTTGCTCTTCTAAACAGTCACATTGAAGTAGCTTTATATTCTTTTGCCGTCGCTGTTTAAATAACCTGATGAAATACACAACAAATGCTAGGAATTCCATCTATCCCCCGCATAACATGCCGGGGCTTTAAGCGGGGTCAAACGAGAGCTATCGCCTCCCATTCACAGAAGACTAGTACCCCGATAGGCGGGGACATCGCTCACTTTCACTCACGAAAAACGTGAATGACCCCGCATTAGCCCCGCCTATCCCGGGGTGGGGGGGTCGGGGCAATAAAATGATAGGTGCATTATATGAGGTGTTGCAGACTCAATTAGCACTTAGCTACTGTTGGGATTGCTGCACTTGGTGCTAAAACCCAAACAGAAACTCTTAATTTTTGCAAGTATAATAAACTCAAGCAGAGTGAGCGAAGCAAATTTTTGATTTCAAAATATATTTTCTCTTTTAGGAAGCATTGGATTAAAATATCATGCACTTGGAGACGTGGTCATATTCCTAACGTTTGGTCCAATATCTGTTCTCTACTCTTATATCGTGCAATCTGGGCACCTAGCTGTCTCTCCACTGATGTACGCCTTACCACTTGTCATGAACACAGAAGCAATTCTCCATGGCAACAATACGCGTGATATCAAATCAGATTTGAAGGCTGGCGTTCTAACTGTAGCTATTATTTTAGGCTTTAAATTGTCTTATTTATTATATTTTGTTTTAATATTTGTGCCATATGCGGTCATGTTAGTGCTGTCAATAAGAGAGTCTATATGGTTTGTGTTGCCAATGTTGACAATAAAAGTAGCATTATCATTGGAAAAAGACTTTCGTTTCAGAAGATTGTCAATGATAGCTCAGGATACCGCTAAATTAAATTTATTATTTGGAATATTATATGTTTTGGCATTTATTGTGAGGTAAAATATTATATATGTAACAGCTACAGCTACAGTATGAATTGTATGAATATAAAGTAGAGTATTCGATATTGATGACAGTGCTGCCTTGCGAGTCAAAAAAAAGTCAGCTTTCAAACTATCCATTAATTGCGGCGTAGCCGCAAATCTATTCGAGTTGAATGAAAATTTGCGATATATATCTCTCTGTGGAAGTCAATCTCGCTTTCATGTTCAAAAGGAGGTAAACTGCTGCGAAGCAGCTGTGGGTGCGGAGGCGAAATACAACAAGTACGAAATACTGTTTTGACAACAAAACATATCGAAGTGAAGTAGAAGTGAAAGTACCAGCGTAAGAATGCAGTTAGGCTCGTTGTTTTGAAGTTAGCAAGCAGAAGAAGCGTTTGTTTATTTCATGGTGGAATGTCATGATAATACACTGTTCAAATGTTGTCTTTGTTGTCTGTTTCCACTTGGCACAAAGGCCAATACGCCGCACTCACTGACTATTGTTATTGCTAGTAGATTCCTATAAACTGATGTGTGCAACGAACATAAGAATTTTGTTTGTAAAAATTGGTCCTATCATTCTCAAGTTATATGTGCTTTTCTACAAATATTTAAATATTTCATTTTACGTTATTGCTAGGATTTTCTTGAGGAATGCTTAAAAACAGAGTCGTTATTTCATAGAACTGGCCATGAAATGGTCGGGAAGGCACATTGAAGTCACAAGAGATCGATCCACCACCAATAATTACGACCTGAATTTGAGTAACATTTAAAAAACAAAACCCCCGTGCGAGTGGTGTTCGCAGTCATNCCGAGCCTAATCGTTGAATTAAGCGCATGAGAAGAGTGACCTTCAATTTGATGATTAAGTTCAACAGATTTGATTGGGTGCAACAGAGTCTGATCCTGTCGCCTTATGCGGCTCTGGAGCGACTTTTCTTGTGAAATCTTACGCATAACTCTCATCTTACGCATCATCTTAAGGCTGATTTCCAGTCAGTGGAATTTTCCGAGCGGGCGGAATTTACACAATCAAAAGTCATTCAACCTTAAATTTCTATTCAATTGCAAAGCGACATTTTCTGTAGTAAACAAAAGAATTTCCGCCCGCTCGGAAAATTCCACTGACTGGAAACTGGCCTTTACGCATAACTTTCATCTTACGCATAACTCTCATCTTACGCATCATCTTACGCATAACTTTCATCTTACGCATCATCTTACGCATCCTCTTACGCATTTTGTTGTAAAATGCGTAACTTACGCATGGATGTGTAACTTACGCATGCTTACGCAGATTACAATAAGCCGTCCAGAATAGACGGGGGAGGGTGCTGGAATAAACGGGATTGGTGGAAAATTTCCCTAACCTAATAAAGTAAGGCGCCCGTCTATAAATAGGATAAAGAAAACCAAAACACGCCATTGTTTTCTTTAGCTTTGCTTTCTTTGCCCACTTGCTGGATTATCAAATACAATAGGCTATGTATGAACCTATGAGATCTCATCTTTTAACTCAGGTTATTCCCTTTAATAAAAAGGGGGTCTGGGATTAGAATACATGAGTGTTTAAGACTGCAAAGAACACCACAGACAAGTTAAGAATCACAGACAATTTATTAAGATGAGAAACACAGTTCGAATCACGTTGAGAAAAGATAATTTCACATGTTTCAAATTTCAAAAAACTTGAAATTAATAAGTGCTTTGGGGTCTGGAATAAGGATGTCCTGGGTGGATTTTTTCAAAAAACTAATATGCAGGGGGGGGCATTTACCCTGGACTCGAGAGTAGTGGGTGAGCCAAAAAAACTTTCAGTGCTTAAGTAATGTTGAATTTTTCTTTTGGTGTGTTCACATGTGGTGTTGTACCAAAGATCAAATCAAATTTAGGGATATTGATTATTGTGCCAAGGGCTTTCAATTAGCAAAATTGTGAAGGTTCACAAGCTACCGGGTGTTGGAGCATAAAATGACATTGCTCAAGAATTCTTATCAGAATTTGAAGAATTCTTGTCATGTCAATGTGTGCAAGTACATTGACATGCTCTATCTGGAATTATTACAAATTACCTAAACTTCCCTGAAAGCCATTCATTTGTGAACGAATACAGTAATAACATTTTATGCAATAAAATTTTAAAGTTTCGCAAAGATTTGACGCCTAATGCAATGCTTCATAATAAAAATGATGATGCAGTAGGCAAACCCGAGCAGCTGACCAAACAGGAAAATTGCTGGCTTATCCTTGAGGATTCTTTTGCACCTACATATATACAGTATCCAATATAATGTCAATAGACGATTACGGAAAAGATGGCGTCGGGAGGCATTTGACCAAGATGCATTGCGTTTGATGATTGAATCTCTATAGAATTACTGTTGATTNACCTAAACTTCCCTGAAAGCCATTCATTTGTGAACGAATACAGTAATAACATTTTATGCAATAAAATTTTAAAGTTTCGCAAAGATTTGACGCCTAATGCAATGCTTCATAATAAAAATGATGATGCAGTAGGCAAACCCGAGCAGCTGACCAAACAGGAAAATTGCTGGCTTATCCTTGAGGATTCTTTTGCACCTACATATATACAGTATCCAATATAATGTCAATAGACGATTACGGAAAAGATGGCGTCGGGAGGCATTTGACCAAGATGCATTGCGTTTGATGATTGAATCTCTATAGAATTACTGTTGATTCCATTATAGAATGCAATGCATCTTGGTCAAATGCCTCCCGACGCCATCTTTTCCGTAATTGTCTATTGCATACAGTGTATGAGTGAAAAATCCAATCTTATTGGCAAATATGCTTATGAGTAGTTTTCCTGGTTTCTTTCACCTGGTACTTGGTCATTGGCATGAAATAAAGAAACTGCAGTTATAAGGAGTACCCAATGGAGCTTGAATTTAAAAGAATTTTGACAAGACATCAGCCGAAGAAGGTACTAAGTATTTACAAGAATTTGGCATTTCTACTGTATACTACATAACAGAAGTTGCAGACTCCAGTGAACATACTGGAAAGTTTTTAAAGTGTGCAGAGGATTATTTTATGATTAAAATCACTTGCACACAGAGGTAGAAAAAATAATTTTCTTCCTGCAAGCTTAAACTGATGGATGTAAAATTTCCTGTAAGGAAGTGTTTGTTTTTTGTGTCTCAGTAACTTTTGTGTTGTCTCCAATGTTTTGATCCAAATTTCATGTGGAATACTTTGATGTTGGGATATCATAGCATCTCCTTTGAGCAGTGCTCGCATGCTTGCTTACTTTTTTCACCCCTCCCTGCTTGCACCAAGTGTTTTTTGTGTCACTAGAAAATAGACCAATTGTCTATTTGTGTTGTTTTATGAGTATTGCACAGAGAATCACACTAGCTAAAATTTAAAGTGCAATTTAACGAGAAATGCATGAGAAAGCCACACGGAATGTTGCACATACAGATGTTTGCAATAAAGGAAATGAACGAAAAGGGGCCCTAATGCAGCAGAAGTACATCCACACAGCGCGTTTTTGTAGGATTTTAGTCAGGATTAGTACAGCAACAGGTACGATTGTGCATTAGTGACCAAAAATAATCATGGAGAGTTGATGTGGATATTTGTTAGTAAACAGGGTATGGCATTAAATACCAGATTTACTTTACACAAAGTTTTGTTGTTTCTTTTGTTCTTCCTTGTTGTTTCTTTTGTTCTTCCTTGTTGTTTTCTTTTTCCAAGAGTGTCCATCTTATCTTGCCTGTTTTGTTTACACAATAATAAAGCATTCGTGCATTTTTTCATGTTATTACATCTTCGTTTATCGTTTATCATACTCACCAGATAAAACAACGCTGAACAAAAGCGTGAATATCAACACTTTGCAGCATGTGAGTTTGCACTTCTTGATCGTTGACGAGGCAGGCTTCCCAAATCCTCCATCCCCCAAAACAGTTTCCCCATAATAAACATTTCCATCTTCATCTCTGCTTTCTACCAGTTTCGTGTACATTGCTTTTTTCCCCATTTTGAATATCTTTTGGCTATATTTCGTTGACAAAATCAGCAATATTTTACAATCAAATAACTGGCTATTAACTTTCAGCTCAACTCCGCGGAATGTTTTTCTGCTTGGCCCCATTTTGGTGCTGTCTCTCTTTAGGGTGTCTAAACGAGGCTGAGTGTTCTTTTTGAATGGAATCTTGAATCTTTTCGGCCTACACACACTGCCTACACAGCACAGTCATTGTGGCCGCAAAACTAAAAGCCGACAAAAGCACACCTTGGAAAGCTGTTGCATCATTCATTTAGCATGCTGATGAATAAAGATCTTAGAGAGATTTGAAGAAGCATTTGGTATATTTTCTATTTTATTATTAAATAGTATAGTCTATAGAGCTATCATTTTGTTGTTATGTTAGGCTAAAGAGGGACCCCGCTGACCCCGTCGACTCCGTGGTCAGGTCCCCTATCGAAAATTTGACCATGAAACCATGGTCAAACATGTTTGACCATGTTTAATCATGGTCAGCCGTGGTGCTCAGACCATGAACTATTGACCATGGTCAGACACAGTGGCGGATTTAGGGGGGGCAAGTGGGGGCAACTGCCCCCCCTTCACGATGACAACTCTTGGCTTGGCGCCCCCTTTTGGCGAGAAATGCGCCCCTCATCATGACCCTACCGCACTCTTTTTTAACTGTTTTGATTAGAATATGGGGTGGAACATACAAATCAAAGCATTATTTAGAAGAAAAACCAAAGAATCTTCTTAACCTGGAGTCCAAAAATTTTCGCGCGCCTCCGGCGCGCTTTCGTTCTATTGTATTTTGGCGCCCACTCTGCAGGTTGCCCCCCCTTCAACTTCGGTCTGGATCCGCCCCTGGTCAGACATGAATCATGGTCAATATCTAGATTTGCCAAATAAATGACCCCTAATTCTTATTATATTGTAGTCACTGTGCATAGTTTCATAACTCATATAAAATGTGTGAATTATTAAAAATGCTGATTCTTATCCATTTTTGAGACTTGGATTAATGCAAATGTCCAAACATAGTCAAACATAGTCAAACATGGTCAATAGTTTTCAAGCTTAGGGGCAATTTTATGCATCCTAAATTGACATATTGATAATCTTAATCTAGAATAAGCCAAAATATTTCCATTTGTGACTAATTGAAGAGATTTTATGCAGGTTATTTTACGGTGACAATGTTTGACCGTATTTGATCATGTTTGCAAGATCTGAAATTTGAGATATTTGCAAACATGGTCAAATATGGTCAAACATAGTCAGTAAATTTCAAGCTTATTTGTACGATTTATACAACGCTGTGGCAGATCAGATCTGAAAATTCCAAAAATATTTCCATTTGTGATTAATTGAAGAGATTTCTTGCAGAAATTTTACAGTGACAATGTTTGACCGTATTTGATCATGTTTGCAAGATCTGAAATTTGAGATATTTGCAAACATGGTCAAATATGGTCAAACATAGTCAGTAAATTTCAAGCTTATTTGTACCGTACCGTATTGTGATTATATTTGACCATGTTCGATCATAGTCGGGATCTGCATCCTGACATGGTCAACCATGTTCAAATATTTTGGGTTGCTCCAGCGATCACATGGAATTCCGTAATCAAACAAAATCGAAAGTTTTCCATTGCTATGACCATAATTGACCATGTTTTTGAAGGAATGCCTAACCATGTTTGATCATGGTCATTCGTGGTCAAGAACAGGCAGCAAAATTTTGACCATGAAAGGATCCATAAACATGTTTGACCATGTTTTGACCATGGGTCCAATTTGATAAATCTATTCAAACATGGTCAAAACATGACACTCAAACATGGTCAAACATGGTCACGATGAAGGATGAATTTGACCATGATTGACCATGTTGTCTGCCAGACAGTCTGGTTGTTTTTGTTGTTTTGATTACTACGTTGGTTTTTTGAGTGAATAGATTTCAACTGGTTTCAATAAATAACAAAGGGTAGAGTTTGTGACAATAGCATCAGTTTTTTATTGAGAGATGAGACCCCTTCAAAATATTTAGTATTACTGCAAGACAAAATACAGTTAAATAATGGACTAGTAAAGTAAAGAATGGTGGCACACTGTTGGTGTTGCAAAAAAATGATTTAATTTAAAGGACAATTCCGGGGTTGGTATGATTCATCATAAAATGAAAGATTATACTGTTATGAATGGTGTATCGTACTTTTTTTAACTTTTTTGCGTCTTTTCTCTTGGAAATTGCATATTATAATCTGAAGGTCAGTGCGAGCCTACGTCATTGACCAGAAGGTCAGTGGGAGCCTACGTCATATTGAACGCAAACGAGGCTATCAGAAAATTCTCCCTGCAAATCTCGTAAGCTCTGACATCACCGTCTTGCATCTAAAGCGAGGCTACACTCCTCATCGTGAACTCTTCCAAAATGGCGACGAGCTTGGGCCAAACTTATGGAAAACGTTTGACACATTGGCAGACGTTACGGATGCCTAAATGTGGAAAAAAGTCGCAATTCTTCGTCAGGAGTTGGTAAGGTTGTTTTTTGACATTACTTTTATACACCCCGGAATTGTACTTTAAGAATCTGTGATACCTGAGTTAACATTGTTAAGAAAAATTTGCAATTTACAGCTTTAATTTAATTTTGCCATTTCAGTGTTGTTTATATTGAACTATTATTTGCAGAAAACATTTCAGTAAACACAACAAATGAAGGATGGCAGAAAAAACCATGGAAGATTGTGTTCTCAAAAGAAAAGGCAATGACAACAAGCCAGACTCAGAAAGCTCTGAAAATTCCTCTCAACTATCAAATAATTCCCTGAAGAAATACATCAGTGCTTTACGGCCATGGTCTTTCTCTGCAAGTTTGACACCAGTGCTTCTAGGAACTGCAATGGGCTGGAAAGAAACAGGGCACCTGAACGTGCTAGCTGCAATTTTTGCTAGCATCTCCGTCATTGCTGTACATGGGGCTGGGAATTTGGTAAACACCTATTATGACTATTTACGAGGCATAGATAGTGAAGAATCTGATGATAGAACATTGGTCAACAAAATCCTCACCCCTGAAGATATTGTCAAATTTGGAGTCATTATTTATGTTATTGGCTGTGTGTGCTTTCTTGGAACAGTGCTGACATCTTCTTCAAGAATTGATCACCTTGCTTTGTTGTTCTTTGCTGGAGTCTCAGGATCGTTCCTTTACACAGGTTAGTATTGATAGCTCAGTAAAAATGTATCTTATCGTGCAAACCTGATTTCTGATATCAATGATCTTTGTATGTATGTATATACGGTACATACAGTAGTGTATTCAGGGCCGTAGGAAGCATCTTAAACTTGGAGGGGCACTACACTTCAAGGGCACTTTTTTCGTTAAGCTAAAGGGGCATTCCTTAAACAAAAAGGGCAATTTTTCGTTTATTGCAAAATCTTGGGGGGACACATGCCCCCAGTGCCCCCCGGTTCCTACGTCTCTGAGTGTACTAAAATCTTTCTTTTTTTGTCAAAATTTGTAGAATCGTGGAAAGATCACATTTTCCCAGAAATTATCACATTTTAAACGGAATCAGTTTGATTCCAGTGATATTCTACCACAAAACACAAAGGAATATGGAAACATATATATATACCGGGTGTCCCAGAAAAAACGCAACAGATTTGATCGGGGCTAGCGACGAGAGTTAAGTTCGAATCAATTCCTAATAATTTTTGAAGTAATCCTCGATTGTTAACTTGAAGATAAATACCTTGTTTGTTGACATTGGTGCATTGAGAGTTGCAATATTAATCTTGAAAGTTCAAATTTGCCTCCACCTCCAAACCAGAGCTTTTAGGTTTTGGCCTATACTGCAAACGCGCTGTTTAGGGGAATCTCCTCGATCATAGACATAGCATAGTAGTTGTGAACAAGGACCCGTGCTTAGGCACACATTTGAATAGAAATTTGAAAGCTAAGAATTGAAAAAACATGTCAATGCATACAGTCACCAAGGAATAGCTTTATTCAATCAAAATGCACCTACAAAAATGCTAATCCAAGAACGAGTGCGTGATATTTTTTAAAGATCTTATCCGTGGACATTAGTTCCCTTGA
>REGM01000051.1:1400436-1415137 GCA_004194415.1 Aurelia aurita | reverse complement strand
TGCAATATTAATCTTGAAAGTTCAAATTTGCCTCCACCTCCAAACCAGAGCTTTTAGGTTTTGGCCTATACTGCAAACGCGCTGTTTAGGGGAATCTCCTCGATCATAGACATAGCATAGTAGTTGTGAACAAGGACCCGTGCTTAGGCACACATTTGAATAGAAATTTGAAAGCTAAGAATTGAAAAAACATGTCAATGCATACAGTCACCAAGGAATAGCTTTATTCAATCAAAATGCACCTACAAAAATGCTAATCCAAGAACGAGTGCGTGATCTTTTTTAAAGATCTTATCCGTGGACATTAGTTCCCTTGAACGTATACGATAGATGATACAAAATGCATTTCATTGAAGCAATGAAGATTGCACGAAATAATTTATTTTCACACCCAAGGGAACCATTCCGCTGATGGCTATCTTTTATTAGACAGAAGGAATTTGAACTTTTTGTAGAATGAAGAAAGATGTCTCTTCGGGACTAAATTAGTGAATCTGGTTGTCAAGTTAAGTTTGGATTTCTATTCAAATACGTTCCTAAGCACGAGTTTTCTTGTTCCTATTTCGCTATGATTCAGTAGAGTCTGCACGCAGGCTAGGAGATTCCCGAAACAGTGCATTTGCAGTATAGGCCAAAAACCTAAAAGCTCTGGTTTGGAGGTGGAGGCAAATTTGGACTTTCGAGATTAATATTTCAGCTCTCAATGCACTAATATCAACAAACAAGGTATTTATCTTCAAGTTAACTATCGAGGATTACTTCAAAAATTATTAGGAATTTATTCGACCTAAATTCTTGTCGCTAGCCCGTATCAAATCTGTTGCGTTTTTTTTAAGACACCCGGTATATATATACAGTATATACATTTAAGGCTTACACAGAGAAGTGTACGGGTTTAATGTATATGTGGTATGCACGGTGAAGGCGTTAGGCGCAGTTGTGTAATTCTGACTTTGCAGCCATGTTCAGGCGAAAGGGGTTCGAGCCTAACCTACACAACTTATATGAGGTGTTGCAGACTCAATTAGCACTTAGCTACTGTTGGGATTGCTGCACTTGGTGCTAAAAACCAAACAGAAACTCTTACTTTTTGCAAGTATAATAAACTCAAGCAGAGTGAGCGAAGCAAATTTTTGATTTCAAAATATATTTTCTCTTTTAGGAAGCATTGGATTAAAATATCATGCACTTGGAGACGTGGTCATATTCCTAACATTTGGTCCAATATCTGTTCTCTACTCTTATATCGTGCAATCTGGGCACCTAGCTGTCTCTCCACTGATGTATGCCTTACCACTGGTCATGAACATGGAAGCAATTCTCCATGGCAACAATACGCGTGATATCAAATCAGATTTGAAGGCTGGCGTTCTAACTGTAGCTATTATTTTAGGCTTTAAATTGTCTTATTTATTATATTTTGTTTTAATATTTGTGCCATATGCGGTCATGTTAGTGCTGTCCATAAGAGAGTCTATATGGTTTGTGTTGCCAATATTGACCATAAAAGTAGCATTATCATTGGAAAAAGACTTTCGTTTCAGAAGATTGTCAATGATAGCTCAGGATACCGCTAAATTAAATTTATTATTTGGAATATTATATGTTTTGGCATTTATTGTGAAATAAAATATTATATATGTAACAGCTACAGCTACAGTATCAATATAAAGTAAAAGTATTCGATATTGATGACAGTGCTGCCTTGCGAGTCAGAAAAAATGCAAAATTGTAGCTTTCAAACTATTCATTAATTGCGGCGTAGCCGCAAATCTATTCGAGTTGAATGAAAATTTGTGATATATATCTCTCTGTGGAAGTCAATCTCGCTTTCATGTTCAAAAGGAGGTAAACTGCTGCGAAGCAGCTGCGGGTGCGGAGGCGAAATACAACAAGTACGAAATACTGTTTTGACAACAAAACATATCGAAGTGAAGTAGAAGTGAAAGTACCAGCGTAAGAATGCAGTTAGGCTCGTTGTTTTGAAGTTAGCAAGCAGAAGAAGCGTTTGTTTATTTCATGGTGGAATGTCATGATAATACACTGTTCAAATGTTGTCTTTGTTGTCTGTTTCCACTTGGCACAAAAGCCAATACGCCGCACTCACTGACTATTGTTATTGCTAGTAGATTCCTATAAACTGACGTGTGCAACGAACATAAGAATTTCGTTTGTAAAAATTGGTCCTATCATTCTCAAGTTATATGTGCTTTTCTACAAATATTTAAATATTTCATTGTACTTTATTGCTAGGATGTACTTGAGTAATGCTTAAAAACAGAGGCTTTATTTCATAGAACTGGCCATGAAATGTTCTGGAAGGCACATTGAAGGCACAAGAGATCGATCCACCACCAATAATTACGACCTGAATTTGAGGAACATTTAAAAAACAAAACCCCCGTGCGAGTGGTGTTCGCAGTCATGACAGTTGCCAAAGACTGCGCATCTGCCTCATTTCTATGCTGGCCGTATATGTCATATTAGCCGTATATGTCACGGCCGTATATGTCAGGTAACGTTACCAAGGGGGGTGAGCAAACTAGCCTCATGAAAATAGCCAAAACTCCAAATCTCGTGTTTGGAGATGACAGCAAATTTGATCTTTCAGCATTACTCTTTCAACACTCAAAGCACCAATGTCAACAAACAAGGTATCTATGTTCAAGTTAACTATCGAGGAACGTTTTAGAATTGATTAGCTATTGATTAAAGCTAAGGTTTCATCGCTAGGCTCGACCAAATATGTTTACATTTTTTGGGACATCCGTTATTTTAAATGTTCCAAGGACTTTTTGGCAAGTATTGCGTGCTTAGTTGTTATTTCAAAACGCTATGTGTTGCAAAAGGAAAAATATTTCACTAGATTTATTTTATTGAGTATTTCTTGTCGGATTGTTCAATAAAAGATTCATCTTTTCCCTGTTTGCTTCCTTGAAGAACCAATTTGAAATTTTGAGGGAACGTTTTCTATTTTTCAGCCCCAGATTACATGTTTTTATCTAAGAAGCTTTGTTCAGGCCGTAATACTGAAAGTTTCTTAATTCATTCTAAAAATTGGAACATTTTAGTATTTAAGTTTCTTACTTGGTATCTTATATTTTGGGTGCAAAAGGGCAAATTCTATATACTCTCAGAACTCAGAACATATAAGCTGAAGTGAATATTACTCAAGAATGAGGGTTGAATGACAGTGGTCATAATAAGGACCGAATTTAGCTTTCAAGAGTTCATTGGTGCCTTTCAGTAGTACTAAAGTTTCAAAATTGAAATCTATTGTCGTCGTAGAATTAGTTTCTTACAAAAAAGCTTTTATAAGGTCTGTAGGTAGCTCTTGAAAATTCCAAATTTCATTAATCGAATCTACCATTCCAAAGTTTTTTAAAGTCAGAATTCCAATTTAGAGGTCGAAAAGAAGTTTTCTTTATAATTAGCCGAAGAAGGAAGTTCTTGTCGTTTCCAAAGATCAACAAAAATGGATAACAATTCAGTGCAGTCTACTATTTACAGTGAAGAATTTGAAGAGGATGTAGACAGTGAGGTCGCTTGTGTTGCTGATGAAGGGGGAAGGATAGAAGAGGTCTCATTTGGGTCTATTGTTTGCAGTCACACCAAGAGTAGCAACGAAAACTTTGGTGACTTTGCAGCGAGCAGGCAAGTTTAACACAAAAGGCTAGAGTGCAGTTTAGCGGGCGGCATTCGAATCTTAAGTTGTTATATGTCATACGGTAAGGGTTAGGGCTAGTTTCAAACAAGGGGATTTTGGGATAATTTAGGGTTAGTTAGGGTATAAGTTAGGGTTATAAGTTAGGGTTAGGGATAAGGGGTTTGTTCAGTCCAATATTTGCCATAGGAATATGCCATTTAACGGTCGACCAACCCATTTTTATGATGACTCAGTTCCCTTTTAAACAATTGATTTTCAAGAAATTCCGCATGTAGACCCATTTAAGGAAATTTTCCCCAAAATTATACACGGTTTAGAGAATTTTTCCTTGCAAAACCCACCTTTATGTGAGGCACGTACATGTCGTCACTATTGGTGAGTACCCTCCCCCCTCCCCCTCTATGCCCCCTCCGGGACCTGGCATGACGAGTTTAGATCTTCAGTTTATTTCTGTTAGATCAAGCAATCCAGAAGAAGGCAATACCACAGGGCTCCATGCTGGTGACTCGATTTGCAATGTGATACCGGCCATAACTCTAAACAACGTTGAACCAACACAAGAACACGTTGAGAGTGATCAAAATGTGGATGACGTCACTGCAGCCTATTTCCAGGAAACTGTTTTGCAAGGGGGCTCTTTTTCAGACCTTGAAAGGAAGCAAAATTACACCAACAGAGACGATAACTGTGGTAATTTTGCAGCGAGCAGGTAAGTTTGACTGCAAGTTATATTCTGATGAGTAGNTAAGTTAGGGTTATAAGTTAGGGTTAGGGATAAGGGGTTTGTTCAGTCCAATATTTGCCATAGGAATATGCCATTTAACGGTCGACCAACCCATTTTTATGATGACTCAGTTCCCTTTTAAACAATTGATTTTCAAGAAATTCCGCATGTAGACCCATTTAAGGAAATTTTCCCCAAAATTATACACGGTTTAGAGAATTTTTCCTTGCAAAACCCACCTTTATGTGAGGCACGTACATGTCGTCACTATTGGTGAGTACCCTCCCCCCTCCCCCTCTATGCCCCCTCCGGGACCTGGCATGACGAGTTTAGATCTTCTGTTTATTTCTGTTAGATCAAGCAATCCAGAAGAAGGCAATACCACAGGGCTCCATGCTGGTGACTCGATTTGCAATGTGATACCGGCCATAACTCTAAACAACGTTGAACCAACACAAGAACACGTTGAGAGTGACCAAAATGTGGATGACGTCACTGCAGCCTATTTCCAGGAAACTGTTTTGCAAGGGGGCTTTTTTTCAGACCTTGAAAGGAAGCAAAATTACACCAACAGAGACGATAACTGTGGTAATTTTGCAGCGAGCAGGTAAGTTTGACTGCAAGTTATATTCTGATGAGTAGTTTGCTAGCTACTCATCAGAATCCTTAAAACTGATTATCATAGTGTGGGTAACATGTCAACTTAGATAATAAAATTTAATCGGTTGAAATCGGTCATATTTTTCTCGACAAATGATTTTATAAAAGTGTTTTATCTCAAAATAGTTATAACAGGACATCTCTGTGGTTGCATTATGGTCCACCCAAAGCATGCCGGTTAAAATTATGTCTTTAATTTTTCTGTTTATTTCTGCTAGATCAAGCAACGCAAAAGAAGACAATCCTACAGGGCTCGTTGCTGGTGACTCGATTTGTGACACGAAACCTACTATAACTGGTTACAACATTGAACCAAAAAAAGAACACGTTGATAGTGATAAAGACAAGGAAGGCTTTCTTGCAGCTAATTTTCAAGAAATTGTTTTGCAAGGAGGCTCTGTCAAAGCAGAAACCAGAAAGGTAAAGTTTTTGTGACTTTGAGCCCTGCAAATAAATGAAATTTTGAGAAATTTTTTGTACTGGGTCAAATTTAAAATAAAAAAAAAATACGAAAATACGTGTGTACCATTTCGCTAATCAGAATCAATTATTTGAATTTAATTTGAAAGGTTCAAGTGATTGACTTGAAAGCTTTCCCGAGTCTCGTTGTGAAAATGAGACCAAGGTTGATAAATCTTGATCTCAACGCGTGAAACTAAACTAGACTAGCTACATTAGTCCCTCAATTTCGCTGTTTTTGTTGTTGCTGATGGCCAGCTGTATAAGCGACATATCAGTTCTAAAGAGCATACAGAGATTGTGTAGCTAGTCTGAAACTAAACTAAGGAATATCAATGTCGTGTTCATAGCGGACAAAGATAAATCGTGCATTTCCAAGACAACCATGCCGGTTGGGAAGGGGTTGGGAATCAATGATAACTGGGAAAGAGGTCAAGGTTTTGTCCTTTGTTTTAATTTTATCAAATGGAAATGGAGACTCGGGAAAGGTCTATTAAATACATTTGAAATTCGTTAAGTTCTTGAAAATGTAGCAAAGTTTTGAGCGTTTCTTTCTGAGTCTCAAAGAATAGGTAAAATTTCTGTTGCATAAGGTATCGATCGTATTTTTTGCAGCCCTCGCTAATTGACCGTGGGCAAAGAAAGAAATCCTCATATACCCACGAGGGAGAATTGGACACGATCAAAGCTACAGCAAAGTTGCAAAAAGATGCTGCAAAAATGTCAAATACCATAATATATGATACTCCTGCCAAGAAAGAGTCGCGAGTTATTGCAAATGTAGGTATCAATAAATACACGTATTTTATTGTAAGAAACTGCTTATATTGTTGCTTATATTATATTACTGTATTATATTACTGTATTATATTGTAAGAAATTGATTTAAAGAACGCCAATCAACCAGCAGCCTCTGCGCACTTCGCTTGTTGCTTTTCGACCGCGGCGGCCATTTTCATATGACAACATTCTCTGCAAAGTGCGACCGCAAAGGATGCTGGTTGACCGGCGTTCTTTAAAAAATCTCTTTGTCTGCAATTGCTAATCGCTTTGTATTGACCTGTTAGGGAATCCCATGGTGGTGCTAGGTGGAGGCTGGAGTTGCTACGGCCCCCTCGTAGGGGAACTTAATCCCCTCCATAGAGGAGAATTCCGACGATTTTACGGGGAGGTTTGTTTACTTATTTTGTGACATTTTAGAGCAATCCTGGAAGGAAAAAATGTGAGTTGTTCACATCTCCGAGCCATTTACTATGAATACTAAGTAGTGCTATGAGAGCAAATTCCCTTGTCGAGGAGCCTAGCTCCCTTGTTGGGCAGTCCCTGGCGCCACCACTTTTATAAATTTGTCTTTGTTGATATAAACTTAAAAATCTTTTAGTACTTCAATGACAAGATTGTGATAATTGTTTTTATTTTATTTTAGTCTCCGGAACGTAAGTTAATTTTAGATGAAGCTTTGGATCGTATGAAAACCCAGGTGAGTCCAATCAAGTAAACAGTCAATCAATTAATCGATCGATCATTATCGATTGTTTATCAATCGTGTCTAATAACAGTGTCTACTAACCGTGTCTAATAACCGTGTCTAATAATCGTGTCTAATAAAAAGTATTTCCATTATAGTTAGTTTTATCCCCATTGTATTCTGTTTTTGTCTTTCGTTAATTAGTTCAGTTGACTTGTACATATTGTAATGTTTTTAACCTTTTGCTGCCATGCCTTGTAAATAGGTAGTGCATTTGCATTTATGATAATGATGATGATGATGAATAACCAGCCAATCAATCGATATGTCCAGTCAACCAACATACAATCACCAACAACACCAACAACAATCAGCTACAACAATCAGNTATCGCTAAAGAAGACTCTATCCGTAACAGAAAACTACGTACCTATAAAACCTTTAAATCTAACCTGAAGCTAGAACCTTATTTAACCCACAATTTATGCTTTGAAAAAAGACAGGCCCTTTGCAAATTCAGATGCAGTGACCATACTCTCTTGATTGAGGTTGGGAGACACAAAGGTCTAGCAGTTGAGGAGCGGAAATGCGAAATGTGCACATTAGGTCTCGTCGAGGACGAAGTCCACTTCTTGATAACATGTCCTGCCTATGATAACTTAAGAACAACACTTCTAGCTTTATCTAATGTCGACTGTCTACCTGCAAGCTTACAGTTTTCTAAAGTCATGAGTAGTGCTGACCTAAATATCATACATGCCCTAGCCAAATTCATTATTGACGCAAACAGTTTCAAACGAGCTTCCTCTGCGGACAAATAAACTGGATGTTCCAACACCAAAAAAGTATTTCCATTATAGTTAGTTTTATCCCCATTGTATTCTGTTTTTGTCTTTCGTTAATTAGTTCAGTTGACTTGTACATATTGTAATGTTTTTAACCTTTTGCTGCCATGCCTTGTAAATAGGTAGTGCATTTGCATTTATGATAATGATGATGATGATGAATAACCAGCCAATCAATCGATATGTCCAGTCAACCAACATACAATCACCAACAACACCAACAACAATCAGCTACAACAATCAGCTACTGATGAATAGATCGATCGATAAATTAATCAATCGATATGTTAAACACTCGTTAGTTGCAAAAGACACTGTTATGCTATGTCTTCTATTCAATTTTCAACTCGTAGCAGACTGCAAGAGCAGCTTTACAGTCTGAAAGCAAGTATAACTGCCTACGGTTTTGGGTACCCTCAAAACCTGAGGTATTGGTCCATTTTGTCTCATTAAGTCGAGTTGCTGGCACTAAGCTGTGTGCTGGTATCAGTTTTGCACAACTTAAAATGGACCATTAAATGTGGATAGCTTTTGGTGCATCTTGTAAATATAGCTTTTCTCCGTAGCTCCCTCAGTCCTTGGAGTTTGATATCAGAGAAGAAGCTTTGGCAGTTGTTCAAGACACAGCTAACGGTAGGTTTTTGAGAGAACCTATCACATACCGGGTGTCCCAAAACGATGTATCGGCCTTTGCCAAAATGTACTGTCATGAAATACGCACCGATTTGAATGAAATACCAATCATTTCATAGCAGAAAACCTAACTTAGATGAAGAAATTTATTGCTCTAAAATCGGTCTTACTATTCTAAAGTTACGGATTTTTTGCTTTGGAGGCTATATTTGTGAACATACTTCAAAGAGAACCAAAAATTTCGATAAACTTTTTCCAAAGTTTTAATTCCCATAAATTCAAAGCCATTTCAAGACTTTGCAACAGGTCTAAAATGAATTTGTTCTTGACACAAATGCACATAAAGACATTTTCATGATCGGTAATATAATCAAATTTTGATGATTGTTCAAACAGTGCAAATTTTTTTACTCATCTGGTAGGATAATTGTAGAAATGTCAGATACTTTTTTCTTTTCAGCTTACAAAAAGCTACTCGGGAAGAAACACCGTTTGACTGTCGAAGCAAACAATTACATAGCCACGGTATGGTAGAACAAAGGGGTAGATTCTGTAAGACTACGTTTACAAGATGCCGGCAAATTTTGAAAACGGTGAAAAATTTGACGGTAGCAAAATTTTCGCTAGCGTTCGCACGATACCGGCATAATTTAAAAGCGGTAAGAAATTTGGCAGTAATAAACTTGTTGCAATCTCCCCAAGAATTTTATGTCAAAGAAATGTACATACACCTTAGGAATCGATCTGCCTTGCCGGTTAGAGTTCCGTTTTCAAAATCTACTGTTTTCAAAATCTGCCGGCAAAAATGTGCCGTTTTCATGTGAACGTTTTCAGTGCCTATCCGTCACATTTTTCATAGTTTTCAAATTGTACCGGTATCATGTGAACGCAGTCTCAGATTCCTTTGATTGACACGCAAATTCAAAGTGATTAGCGATTGCAGACAAAGGGAATTCTCTCTAGCAACAGATCAAACAAACAAAGCTGCGAAAGTTGTCCCGAATCTATAGTATGGCTAAATGTCGTGTTGTGCACGCGAAAGGAGATTGTTTCCTCAAAAAGGTTAGAAACTACGATGGTTTCAATTTTTTTCGAAAATTTTCTGGAATTCTTGAAAAGGAAGAAAAACCCTTTTAATTCTGAAAATATTGAAGACTTCATTAAAAGTCCAACGGTAGAATCAAAGCAAAGTAGCTAAAGTTTCTTTCGAGCTATTCAGTCCAAAGAAAGAAGTAACAGCCATCTTCTCTAGTCATTTTAGAGATTTTACGCCTATATTATGAGCGACAAGGGGGCTCGTCCCAGTGCTTTTCAGTATGACCCAAAAGAATAATCCCAAACTGGATGACGGGAGATGTACGTAGCCTGAGCGCAGCCTCAACACTCCTCCGAAAGGAGGCTGCACGCAGGCTAAGATGTACCTCGAAACGTCGCTCAAGATAAACAAACAGATGCAAGAAATGATACACTTTTTAATTAAGAACAATCAAATATGTTAACAACTGAATCGAAAGAATTGACAAACTTTCTCGAAATGAATTGATGAACTGATGTTCCGAGAAATAAGAAGGCTGTATTTAGATTTCCCAGACCCCTAACTTAAATTGACTTATATCTCCGTCAATTTTCTTTAAAGCTTAACCTACTGTTTAGAATGCACATATTATATTCACAATGCNTATATTTTTCAAGCTGAATGGCAATATGACAAGAGGACATAGCCTCAAGATATACAAGAAACGAGCAAACACCACAATTCGCAAAAATTTCTTTTCGCAAAGAGTGATTATTCAATGGAATGACCTTCCAGCTTCCATTATTGAATCGACGTCAGTTCTCGACTTCGAAAAAGCTTACGACAGACACATGAGTGACAACAAGTTTGTAGTCAGTTGAGTTTTGTAAGAAACTTTAAATAGGGCTACATAGGCTATTTAGCTTTTCATACCCTCAAATCCATATATTATTATTATTATTATTATATTATTTAAAAAATGAGGAACCTCTGTATTGGCATTTTTCTCGCCTAAAAGCAGCAGATATCATTGTTACAAAATATGCCCTTGTTTCGTGTACAATCGTTAGTTGTACTGATGTTTTTTTTTTTAATTATTAAATTCAAGTCATGTTCTAAAAATAGAATGTCGATAATGATAATCTATAAAACGGAATTTTGCGCAAGCTTTTACATTTAAACCGGCATACATTTGAAAAATAATATTGCGTTGAATAATAGTAGACTTTAGACTTACATTTTCTGTTCTTTCTTTGCCAAAACATCTCTCTTCCACTCTGGCAATCCATTTGATAATTCCTTTGAAAATGAAAAAAATATTTCACAGACAATCAAAATTGTTGAGCATTGACCAATCGAGCAAACATTTGTTTGCCAAGCATTTCAGATGTACTTTCCAAGCATTGTTTCCCTCGTTTGGCCATTTTGTAAAGCAATGCTTTGTAATGTGCAGCTTTAAATTTTCCATGTCACTCGAAAATGTTTTGACGCCGTACAGTAATAGTGGATGTTTTGACATTGTTTTGAGTGCGAATTATGTTATAACATTTTGAGATCTTACTAAGTAATTTAGAAAGCCTTCTAACTAAATAGATTAGCTCTACACTTGGGGAATTAACAATATAAAAACAACTCATGAGAAACTTTTGGTAGCAAAATGGCCCTAAAATTTAAGAAACTGTCTACCAACCCCGGACCCAAATTTCTTATTAATACTTACTCAGGAAAATGGGATGTCAGTGCATCAGCCTCTCTCGCCCCACAGGTTGAACTGGCTGCGGAGGAGAGCGCACTAGGACCCTTTGCCTGAACGGGTGTAGCTTTTACGGTCGGTGATAGACATGGANTTCAGATGTACTTTCCAAGCATTGTTTCCCTCGTTTGGCCATTTTGTAAAGCAATGCTTTGTAATGTGCAGCTTTAAATTTTCCATGTCACTCGAAAATGTTTTGACGCCGTACAGTAATAGTGGATGTTTTGACATTGTTTTGAGTGCGAATTATGTTATAACATTTTGAGATCTTACTAAGTAATTTAGAAAGCCTTCTAACTAAATAGATTAGCTCTACACTTGGGGAATTAACAATATAAAAACAACTCATGAGAAACTTTTGGTAGCAAAATGGCCCTAAAATTTAAGAAACTGTCTACCAACCCCGGACCCAAATTTCTTATTAATACTTACTCAGGAAAATGGGATGTCAGTGCATCAGCCTCTCTCGCCCCACAGGTTGAACTGGCTGCGGAGGAGAGCGCACTAGGACCCTTTGCCTGAACGGGTGTAGCTTTTACGGTCGGTGATAGACATGGAATACCAAATTCCGGCTAATGCACCTGTCAGGAAGTCCGACTGGACAACCGAAAACTAAGAAGTAACCCAAAAAACAATAAACTCAATAACACAACATAAGAAGGGTGGGAGAAACTCGTCTTGCTTGGAGGCTCTGGTAAAACTAACTGACCGATTCATCGCTAGGAGCTGTTTAGTGAAGTATTTGATTTGGCTGAGATCAAACAGTCGCGACGAGACACTGACGATATTGAAGGGGCGGTCCGATGGGTTGCCAATTGATTTATGTTTCCTGAGTACTGTTTGGCATCTAATCACTTGCAGATTTAATTAGAAAATATGGATATTTTCCAACTAACTAGAAGCGGCCTTAAGAGCTTAGACGGTCCGTATAATCTGGATCCTGGAGCAAGGAGCTAACCCAGCATACGGATATACTCAATGAAACTTCCTGAGCCGTATTAACCAGGCTTAAATTACATTTAACTCCCATTAAAACAATTATTCTATTTTATATTTTTCAAAAGTACTNCATAAGAAGGGTGGGAGAAACTCGTCTTGCTTGGAGGCTCTGGTAAAACTAACTGACCGATTCATCGCTAGGAGCTGTTTAGTGAAGTATTTGATTTGGCTGAGATCAAACAGTCGCGACGAGACACTGACGATATTGAAGGGGCGGTCCGATGAGTTGCCAATTGATTTATGTTTCCTGAGTACTGTTTGGCATCTAATCACTTGCAGATTTAATTAGAAAATATGGATATTTTCCAACTAACTAGAAGCGGCCTTAAGAGAGAACGGTCCGTATAATCTGGATCCTGGAGCAAGGAGCTAACCCAGCATACGGATATACTCAATGAAACTTCCTGAGCCGTATTAACCAGGCTTAAATTACATTTAACTCCCATTAAAACAATTATTCTATTTTATATTTTTCAAAAGTATTCTTCTCCAAATTTTTCTTTCGAAAAAAACTTTCACTACCTGAGTACAAAATGGAATTTTAGTTCCCCTCCAGTACCCTCTCAGAAATATCTATAAATCTAATCCAACCTCGTTCCCATGTCCCAAAAGGAGTCTGCCGCTAGCCGAAATTTTCTACGTCACTATTGACGTAGGAAACTGACCCTCGGAACAAGGTTGAATCTAAATCTAATCGATACCTCGTAAGAAATTCCTATAAATCTAATCGATACCTTCTCTAGTTGTGCTTCGTCTTCCATTCGTTTGGTCATCTTTGACAAAATGATTTGTTGCTTCCATTGTGGTATAGGCTGTCCTGTTGCTTTGTCATACTTTGGTACATGAACAACTGGATTGTTATTGCTCGGATTCATCTTCTGGCTTGACTTTAAAGGGAATAACCTGAGTTAAAAGATGAGATCTCATAGGTTTATAAATAGCTTATTGTATTTGATAATCCAGCAAGTGGGCAAAGAAAGCAAAGCCAAAGAAACAATCGCGTGTTTTGGTTTTTCTTTATCCTATTTATAGACGGCCGCCTTATAGCTCAGGCCATTCACTTTAAGAGTGTCTATCAAAGATACATAAAGAAGATTAGATTAGTTTAGTTTAGTTTACGATGATTTCACCAAGGTTCATAAGGGGACGCACACATATCGATTCTTTCCCCAACAACTTTTGGATTTTTATGCGCTCCTTGAAAATTTCAGGAAATCTTTAGCACTAAAGTATGCCCAAAATATGGACAACTTAGATACAGTGTTCTTTCTACTCATCAAGTTATTATCACAGATATCAATCGAAAAATGCTAAAAAGAATGGAGTTTGAATTGGAGAAACTTTTGAAATTTCAGCTTAGAAAAGTGGGTTTTTTTCCTTGGTAATTCGGGGAATTCTAACAACTTTTTGTTTCAAATCATATAGTTTGAGTTATTACTTTCAAAGTACACTTGCTGTGAGCAAAGTGTCTTCAGAATTGAAATTAAAAAGGAATGAGCTTCCTCATTACATGAGTTAGATTTCTAAATTATTTGAAAAAAGTCCCCAAATCGAAAGATCTTTCGATTGATGCACATATGATAGTGATTTGATGTCATCAAGGGTGTCAGGACACCTAAAATTTGATTAATAAATGTTTAGTTACCTTGTTTCGATTCTTGTTGTCTTCTTTTTTTGTCTCTCCCTGCCTTGGTTTTTGAGGAAAATTTCAACGGACCTTGGCCTAACTGGACCCAACTGCTTTTTCGAATCCAACTCCCTTGTATTCTGGCTTGCAGCTTAAAACCTTTTCTTCCGTGAAGGCGCAATTACACACAGGAATGCAAGGAAGTTGGATTCGAGAAAGCGGTGGGCGCAGTTAGGCCTGGTCGGTTGAAACGTTCCTCAAAAACCAGGGAGGGAGAGACAAAACAAAGAAGACAACAACAATCGAAACAAGGTAACTAAACATTTATTAATCAAATCATAGGTGTCCTATTTCATAACATGTCAAAGATTTTAACATCAAGAAGAATAAAAGTCGAAACAAAGAAGCGGCTGGTTAAATGTTATATCTGGTCAACTTTACTGTATGGTGCAGAAACATGGACCATAACAAGAGCAATGATTGGAAAGATTGAAGCCTTTGAAATGTGGATATACAGGAGAATTCTGAAAATATCATATACAGAACACAGAACAAATGAATATGTATTACAAAAGATGAATACGAAAAGATCGCTGATAAATACGATAAAGCAGAGAAAATGTGCTTATTTTGGACACCTGATAAGAGGAGACAGGCTTCAAAGGCTTCTCCTTGAAGGGAAGTTCAACGGGAAGAGAGGAAGAGGCAGGCCAAGATCAACGTGGTTTGATAACATCAAGGAATGGACACAAATGAACTATGCCGAAGCCACAAGGAAGGCACAGCATAGAGAGAACTGGGCATCCGTGACAGCCAACCTGCTCAGAGCAGAAGGCACCTGACGACGACGA
>REGM01000051.1:1255963-1389077 GCA_004194415.1 Aurelia aurita | reverse complement strand
TACAAAGAAAACTGTGATTAATTAACAACCACAAAAAGATTAGATATGTTATTATACAGTTGATAAACGTGTCTTAAATGAGTCCATGGTTGGTGCTTTTACTACTTGGTTTGGAAGAAAATTCCAGTCCTTTATGGTGCGTGGAAAAAAGAATAATCAAAATAGTCTTGGCCTGTGCTGGGTAGGATGAAGGCAAAGTCATTACATTTTCTATTTTGTCTTAGACACGGTCTTAGATATTATGTACCACTAATTGAAACTAAAGAATTAGTTATCTTGATTAGTAACTTTGGTTTCTTCCCTTAGAAGTCCTAGAGAAATTTTTTAAAGAATATTTTAGGACTAGATTGTAAGTAAATTACAGTATGTAACTTATTGTAAAGCTGCTGAAAGTTAACTTATCTTTGATCTTTGAACTCATCTCTTAAATGAGTTCAATGCCCAGACGATAGCCCTCATCCGCATTGGTCTCTCACATAGGCTAGCTCGACGCTCCTACTCACGTTTCAACGGTATTTTTGTCCACAACTCATTTCCATCCTCCAGTGCTTTCTCTCTTTCTTCATTTCGTTTTATCTCCTTTACCTTTCCAGTCGTCTTGTCTTTAACAAGATCAGAACAATCTTTATTCAAGCTGCAACGATGCAGACTCTTGAAGTTCGGCCTCTTTGTACTTTGTTTTGCACCTTCTCCGTTCTGTAACTCGTAGAAATACCCATGACTCCCACCAACGCAGCGCATCAATGCTTGAATGAGTGAAAGAAGTACCAAGAAATTCATCACTGTCCCCTGAAATCACTTCTATTTCAGAAGATAGGCTTTTTGCAGTATTATTTGTTCGTTCTCGATCGCCCTGAGCATCGAGTTACACTATAATCAAGTTCAAGAACTTTGCATACTAAAGCAAACGAAAACAAATAAATGGGCCTTTTCAGAATAGAAAAAAACACTCAATTGCATATTTACAGCATTGTCGTGCACGTAATCCTCAGGCTTTCCTCGAATGCTTGTTGGCCAGAAGTTGATTGTCAGATGACAGGCTGGCATTTGATTGACGTATGACCCAAGTCATTAAAAAAACTTGAAAATCTTATTTCACAATCCCAACTTGACCATGTGTACCGTGCCCTTGTGGTGGTTGTTTAGAAATGATCGCTATGCTTACCTTGAATGCTGATTGGCCGGAATTTGATTGACATATGACAGAATGGCATTTGATTGACAGATTGCACCATATTATCCACTGATTCTGTTAACGGCACGCTATGGCTGAATATTTGATTTGAAAAGACATAAATTTGTTATTTTTGTACTATCATTTTGGCTGAATGATTATTTAAAAATTAGATAATTTTGTTTCCTTTTGTTCCATGCGTATTGCAGGTCGTTTGTTAAGTTAGATCGTGTTGCTGATGTTGATTAACGTTTAAATGCGTCGAGAACATAGAGGTGGTCGATAACTACTGTTTGTTAGGTGCTCACATTGAAATAGGGTTTCTATGGGTGCATAATAGAACTTTAGATGAAACGGAGGAAATGAAACGACCTTGCGAAGGAGCGTGATATCTTCCTCATACCCAGGCTCTTTTTTGGGAATGTTTGTTGTTGTGGTTGTTTTCTCAGAAGTTTTATAAGCAAGGCGAACCAAACGGGAAGTATCCGGTTGGAATTATCTGCAGTTAGAAAAGTCGAGTATTCTTTAATACTCTAAACTTCAAGGAAGAAATTATCATGACTGCAAGCCATTTCTGGATATGCTTCATTTCTATTGTCCAAGCTCTTCGTGATGAAACCCCAGTAGGCCATGGTCAAGTCTTGGGAAAACACAGGCCGGCAGAAGGCCACGTTCCTATTCTCACAGAATTGCCGACTGCTCAGGAATTTTGGGATAAATATGTCAGTATTCGAAGACCAGTGGTATTCAGAGCTCCAGGTAAGGATGCATAACCTATAGTTAAGTCCCACCCGCCCTCGAGGAGCTACACTGTACGAAAACCTTAAACTCTGATTTTTCGAAAGAACAATAAGAAAACAATAGGGTACCTCAATAGACAATAGGCTGAGGTAAAAAAGTGGGTAAAAACTTCACTGTAATGTGTATCGTAGCAAAATAAGTTATACTTTATCCTTGAAGGCTAGGAGTTAAAGCTTTATTGTTATTATAAATTTTCGCATGAACTACAGTATTTTGCATTCATTTCCTCTTTTCAGGCAAACTCTTCCCAGCGTACAAGAAATGGACAGATGATTACCTGATTGACAATTTTGGAGAACTTGAAGTCAAATTAGAACACAAAACAGAGAAAGGAAAAACTCCTGTTGGAGAGAGAGGGGTTGGAAGGGATACAATCAAAAGCTTTCTTGAAACATATAAGACAAAATCTTCATACATTGTATCACAAATGCCAGACCCTATGGCACAAGATATCCTTGTTCCACCTTTTATGATGTGTGGTACCATCTATGACAGACTGTTAGAGTCCAATCTATGGCTAAGTGCTGGTGGAACAAAAAGTATGCTGCATAGGGATGCAGATCATGCTATCAATTGCCTTTTGAATGGAACAAAGGACTGGATATTGATTGACCCAAAACAGGAAAAAAATGTAAGCAAAGTTTCCAGTTGGGAACCTTTCTTCAATTTTACATTGCAAATGGATTGAGAAGGGCAACTGTCGATTAGGGCATTTTGAATCATAAGATTTTTCGTAGCAGTTTGTATGAATTTGTAAAGATTTTCCGTTTCGAAAGCCTGTGTGTTTCAAAAAGCCCTTGCTTCGAAACACCCGAATTGACCCTAGGGCAAAACGGAAATTTATAAGGTCAGCTTTTACTGAAAGAGTAAAACTTTTTGGAATTGTGATAGCGTTGTGATAAGGTATTCAATTCAACACCTAGCATGAATTGAGATGGAGCCCCAAATGGATATTTCATCTTCAAGAGCAGCAAAATATATCTCAAAAAAGGAAAACATCATTCCAATGCATGTTTACATCGCGTTGCTATCACATTTTAAAAAAATTTCTAACCCACTGTTCCTTCATTGAAAATGACCTTAAAAATGACATCTTTAGAAGAAAATAACTCTGAAAAGGAGCATGAGGTTGCAGCGTAGTAGCACAGGGAAACTGCATTAACTGGTGATTTTTGTAGTTTTGTTATTTGGTAATTTATTCTATTTTATATTAAATCAACCTCCTGTTATTTTCCGTGATTCTATTGTGCTGCGCAGCAAACTTCCACTGCCAAGGAGCGAAGTTCGTCCTCGCTTCGCGCACTCCTTTGCAGTTTCTTTCCTTTTGCTCCTTGGCAGTGGAAGTTTGCTGCGCAGCACAATAGAATCATGGAAATTGCCGCCGTTTTTAGTACTTTATGTAACTCTGCCTATTTCACGTAGGATTCGTATGATTGACGTATGAATCTAACAGCGCTGTCAGTCAAATAGAACGAAATTTCGAACAACATCGCGTAAGAATTGTGGTCTCAAGACCACTTTTTTGTTCACGTGACCAAAAAGCACATATATACGACAAACGATTGGCTAGTTTTGAATTTATTCTGCAGTTTGCATCATTTTGAAAGTTGTCTAGCCCAGCAAAGCTGAGTCTGTTGCAGTCAGAAGCCTACTTGCAGCAATACTCAGTTCTANTCCTTCATTGAAAATGACCTTAAAAATGACATCTTTAGAAGAAAATAACTCTGAAAAGGAGCATGAGGTTGCAGCGTAGTAGCACAGGGAAACTGCATTAACTGGTGATTTTTGTAGTTTTGTTATTTGGTAATTTATTCTATTTTATATTAAATCAACCTCCTGTTATTTTCCGTGATTCTATTGTGCTGCGCAGCAAACTTCCACTGCCAAGGAGCGAAGTTCGTCCTCGCTTCGCGCACTCCTTTGCAGTTTCTTTCCTTTTGCTCCTTGGCAGTGGAAGTTTGCTGCGCAGCACAATAGAATCATGGAAAATAACAGGAGGTTGATTTAATACAAAAATAGAATAAAGTACCAAATAACAAAAACTACAAAAATCAACAGTTAATCTGGTTTCCCTGTGGTAGTAGCACGCAGCAAACGTGTACTTCAGAATAGGATTGAATTTAATCCAGTGGTAATAAAAACAAAAAAATAATTGAAGTCAAAGTCAGGAATAAAGAGGCAATAAATGAACTAAAAACCTTTTTCAAAATTTAAAGGAAAACAAATTGAAGAAATTTACACTTACAGTAATATAAACACATTTGAATTCAGTTCAGTTCATTGTTTTAAATTCCACTGCTACATGCAAATACTCATACGATTAATAACATTACAATAATTAGAAGGACTACAGCAGATAATAAATTAAAGAGATACACACAATATACATAAAGTAAACGAAAGATATGAGACAAGAGAATTTGTATGAAGGGGAATTCTTATAAGGATGAACTCTCTCAGTAGCTAAGCTAATCGAGGAGAGAGCACCCCTTTTTCAAGAAAATTTTGAATGATTGAACTTAATTAAGAAAAATGAGAGACTATGCGTGAATGGTGACTTACCTATACATTATACAGAAAAGTGCAGATAATCAAAGTCCCTTTGGACTTGAATGATATATTTGGTTTATGAATATTTACTGTGTTTACTTCACTTAGATACCAATCGCCAAAGGTGACAGTGGCTATGGAGGGTTTGCAGTGTTAGATGTAAACAAAGTGAATTTGGTAAAATATCCAAAATTCAAAGAAGTGAAATGGGAATACGCAAATATGACACCTGGTGACTGCCTGTATTTACCCTGTGGTAAGTTTGTTTATTCTTAGAAATCAATGAGGCGCAAAGCCCAGGGGCGCACTTGACCAGATTTTTGTTGGGGCCGTGCCACTCAAGCTTGAAAAACATACCACTTCCTTATACCAATTTTTCGAAAATGTATATATACTTGACCTTATACCAATTTTTGAAAAAATAGCCTCTTTATTTGTTCTTTGTACCAAAATCACAAAAATGATACCCTTCTTTATACAAAAATCGTTTGAATCGATACTGTTCTTTATACCAAAATCGTGAAAATTGAAAATTGATACCGTTCCTTATACCAAAATCGTGAAAACTGCGGTGAAAACGATACCCTTCCCGATGACACATCCCCTGTACTGGGAAAATGGGATTGAAGAACCCCCTTCAGGACCCTCAAGTAAGACTCAAATTTTCTAAAAAGGAAGACCCATGTTTATACAAGAAGCTTATTATGTTCATCCTTGTGGGTGGCACACCCCAGTACACAAAATACATTTTATAAGCACCCCCTCCCCCTCCAAGGACTCACCCCCATTCAAGCAAATCTGGTGCATTTTGAAACAATCTAGGAACTAACTATCGTTTGATTTCAGTCTTTGTTTCATCACATTCATAAGCGTACGGGAAGATAAAATGTGGGGGGGGGTGCTAAAAAAGTCCGATAAAAAGTCCATTGTTTACCGAACTTTTTGCCCTACTTAGGGTAAATTTTTGCCCGAAGAAGGCTGATTGTGGTAAATTTTTCCAACGTTGGGGGGGCTGCCGCCCTCCCAGCCCCCTGGTTCATACGCCTATCACATTGACTGCACGATATCTTTTCAGTTTGTTGAAGGGGGAATACTTTTTATTTTAGGCTACTGGCATCAGGTGCGTTCTTACGGTGAGAAAAATGTCGCTGCAACGGTTTTGTTTTCAAGGATAAAGTCATTCAATGGCTCAGACTGTGAAACAAGGAAAGCAAACTACACACCATTGTCTGATACTGGTATGGTTTGGACGTATCCTGGGTATGGCCCACAGACGCTGGGAAACTTGGATCCCTTTGAGCTTCGGTATGGGCAGTTTTCCTTTCTAAAATTAGTGTGGATTGCTACTAGACTGATGATATGAGTCAAAGTTTTGCTCCATTGAATTGAATTGTTATTTATGGTATAGTCATATTCCGCTAAAACAAGGACTCATGTAATAAATCTAGATTGATACATGAGCTCAAGAAACTGCCCTTGCACATATCTTTTTATAAGAAACTCTTTATAAGAAACTCGAGTCTCAGATCACCAGCAAATTAAGAAGGTAATATGACGCGAACATTTTTTATTGTCCTAAATTATGCAATAAACATCGCTGATCATGATGGTGTAGTTTATTTTCGAATTTGGACTCTCATTTCTTCAGAAAATGGGGTTGAACAGCCTCCACTTTGCTTTGAAAAGTGGCGTTAATTTTGCGCAGTCAGACAGGTCCCTGTGACGTCAAGAGTTTGTGTGGAGACAATAGCGTACAAGTTTCATACAGGACACCATGATGAAATTTTTCGTATTTTCAAATATCTGATGGAATTTTCGTCCCCACTCTCTGATTTACCTGAAAAGTTTGGTCCCACCTCCAACATTGAAGGAAATATTTGCAACCACCCTCCCAATACTCGTATACTCGTATAGGGTAAAAGTGGCACTGTATTTTCATGATTTCCATTGCATGAAGATTTAGATCGTCAAAGCTGTTAGTACAAGAGCAAAAAAAAAGCCATTTAAAATGAGATCAGAAAAGAGCACTGAGCGGCTGGATTAAGCAAGCAGTTGCATTTAAAAATTACTATTGTTAGAATTGAACTATGTTTTACTTCCTTCTTTTTCATACCCCCTCTCTTTCAGTAGGTAAAATTTTGGTCCCCCCCTCCCAGATCTCTTCCACCCCCTCCCCAGGAGGAAATAATGACCGGTTCCTAATGTGGAAAAGATTTCTGTTAAGCTAAAAACATTCAGTGTCAGTGGCTATCACTCCAGACTAAGATTTCAAGGAAACTTTTGTCGTATCTAGATCTGAATTTAGCTTTGAATAGTTTCTTACTACTTCTTAAAGACCCTATGCTCCCCATGATCCTTTCCACGTGCACGAATCATCAAAACATCGTATGACCGTTAACAACATATTTTAACACGTAAAACTGGGAACATAAAATAAATAGCTGCAGGGAACACAAGCTTCCTAATCCTTCAAATTTTTTTCAGGAATGTCTGTTGTTTCAGTTGAAAAGTGATGGCATAACAACGTTCATTTGAAGCCCAGTTTTCATTAGATACTTTAGACTTGTAAACAACGAAAAATCTTGTAAATAAAAGTTAGAAAAGAAAAATATTGTAATAGGGTATTAGAAATTTAATAAGGTAGGGGAGGGTTGGGTAGGGTTGGGTAGGGTAGGGTAGGGTAGGTTGGAAAGGGTGAGGAAAGGTTCCGTAGGGTAGGGTAGAGTAGGGTATGGTATTATATTCGTTTTCTTTATCTAGATTTGTTGTAACTATTTATTTATTTTTTCTGGTATTTTAGATGCATGGCCCCTTGTAAACCAGCATTGCTGAATGGGCTACCATGCTTAAATAAATGATGATAATGATAATGAAGATTGAAAAGACAATACAGTTTCACGATAGCTTGGCCAAAACGACTTTCATACAGTATGAAACTCACTGTGAGACCGTGAAGGTTCTTGGGGAGCACAGGGTCTTTAAGAGTTTCTTAAAGTTCTGGTATTCAGCACAGGTGACATTCGTCTGGCAACAAGCACAGGTGACATTCGTCTTGCAACACATAATCAACGAATTTTTTCAAAATAATTCATATATCAAATTAAAGCTGAAATTCTCCCGTTTCTTATGGTGTAATTTTATTCTGAGTTTGTTTGGTTTTGGAAGGGTGGTTGATCCACGAGGAAGGAGCACAGGTGAAATTCGTCTGTGGCATTCGCTTTTTTTCAAATTATTCCCCCTTCCTCGTGGATCAACCATGTGTAGATCTTCATTCTAGAAGGAACAGTTAGCAATCTCTTTTTCTTTTAGAGAAAATTTGGCGAAGTCTTTCAAGGATAAAAGAAAAACCAAACTGACGTACAAGGACTTCAAGAGTCATTATAATGGGGTAAGACGCCACAAGGCGCATTCTAGGACGCCGCAAGCCACCAATAATTAGAGAAATAAATGACTTTAATTTGAGGAAAGTTTTTGGATAAGATTGCCCTTCTAATTCGACGAAATTCCCTTACCTGTCCTGGAAACTCACAAGCTAAGTAACTAACCCCTCCCTCGACATTTCCTATTTGAATTATGTTGAATTGGAGATCAACCTTAGGGACAGTGCAAAATTTATTTTATAACATGGCCGGTGCAGAACGCAACAGGGCAACTACTTTTTTTTAGCTTATGCAGAACGGGGTCAACACTTTTTATTAGGCAAATAAGTACGGGGCAGTAACTTTTTTATGAGCTCAAGGTGCAGTTTGAAACATAAAATTGTTCATTTTGGAGACAAAATTGCAAATCATGCAAGATGAGAAATTATTGAAGACATGTATATAAAATGATGTAGAATGTCCATGTCAATTGTCTGCAAGAATCAGTCACATCTTGTCTTCTTCAAAGTCAATATTTTGTTGACATAGACTTGTAAGAACAAAAATGGATTTTGTAACGGTCATTAGCAAATTCATCTGTCGTACTATAGTACTATATAACATCTAATGCTCACGAATACGGGGCAGATACATTTTTTAAGGAAATGGTGACGGGGCAGTTGGTTTTTTTGCAGTAACTTTATACCGGGTAAGCAGATTTTTTGCAAGAATTTTTTCTTCTCCACCGGCCATGTAATATAATAAATTTTGCACTGTCCCTTAGCGAGGAAGGGAGAGATTTACCCCCTCCCCCAGTTTCCCCCGCACTGCGTGGCAACTGTATGAATAAGGTGCATTGTAGGGTAGCTTCATTCGATTTGATGTTACAACCAAACTGTGGTCAAACTAATATAAAACTCTCTTGTTCATAGGGCCGATACCAGCTTTTTACTATTTTTCAAGAAGTGTCAGAACATTTTTCGTGCGAAGTTTTTTGTCCGAAACTTCCGTCCAGAGCATTTTGATTTTAATGTATGCTTTTGTGATTTCATAGGCCGAAGACGTGAATAAGAAGAACGGAGAAGCAGATGCTCTGGGAAATCATGTAAGTAGCGAACTGTTTACTTCCCCATGTTTTGCTTTTCTTAGCCTGCGTGCAGTCTACTGATTTCTTTTCAGAGACGTTTCTCAACGTTTCTCCTCCGGTAGAGTCTATGCATCAGTGGCACAACGCCTGTCCAAGGTCACGTGCGGTTCCCAGGATTGAAGAATCTCATTTGTGAAAAGGTATCTCTATTCTCTTTTAGTTGAATTTGTTGATAGACGTATTCAAGGCACATGGCAATCCCGTATTTTTGCTCTTGAATTAGATGATTAAATGAAGCGGCCTATAAATAGGGCTATAAATAGAGTGGACAAAACACCAGCACTCAAAAATAGAGTTCCTTTGGCTAGCCTTGTTCATGCACACGCCGATTAAAATAAAAAGATGCCTCTGCTGATATCAGCAGACTCGCTTGGTGCCACTGATGCGCTAGACTTGCTCCAAGTCTATTTCATGAAGTCCTTCCGACCGATCCCTTTCCCATAGTTCCCGGATCCGCCATTGACTTCATGAAATAGACTTTGCTACTGATGCGGAGACTCTAATGAAGGAAAAATCTCTCTGAAAATAAATCAGTCGAGTCTGCACACAGGCTAAGCTGTTCCTAGCTGCTAAAAATTCGTCATTGTTGCATTTCATCGGAATACTTTCTCGCCAAACGTCAAAACTGTTTGATTCGAGGTCTGGGTTGGAGAGAGTCTCTCTTTTCTTACGAGGCTTATGGGTCATAGGACATCTTTTTGGGTACATTTTGGGCAATTATTTTCTTATTTTTCACCGTGGATTTAAAACCAACAGATTTGTAGAGCTGAATTTATCATTCGTTGAAGCTCCGTGGCAGCCATTTACCAGATTTGTGCCCGCCATTTACCAGAAAAATATTGCTCCCCCCAGACCCTGTTCTAAATGTTAAAATGGTCGATTCTATTGTCTAATGAACTCTTTACATCTTTTACATCATACGTCTGTTTCAAACCCAGTGCAGATTTTTATGAGCTATATTTTACAGCCTGGAGTTCGAGGTAATCTATAAATAGAAGAAAGAAAACGCCTACGCACGCTATTGTTCCTCTAGCTAAACATTATCTAAGCACGAGTCGAACTTATCAAATACAATGGGCTTAATTTTAGATCTGCGCTGCGCCTGTAAGAAAATTACAAGTGATCTCTGGCAGTTTCCCAGAAAGGAAACAATATTTTGCTTCTCTGCTTTGCATCTGAAAAAATAATGTTGTAGATAACTTTTCAATGTTTAATTTATCATCTTTTGCCTTTCCCAGCTGATAAAAATCTTCGATTTGGAAAATAAAGGACACATAACGAAGAAAGATATAGAATCCGCCTCGGTGGACCAATTAAAGGAAGCAGCAAGTGCAATAGATCCAGACCCTGCCAACACTGATACCTATGAGCATTTTATGTTTGAACCAGTGCATGCAAAAAGACTCATTCAGAGAGCTATGCATAAACAGAGCAATATTCTTACACTGGATTCGTTAACAAAAGTGTGGATGGTAAGTAGACTTATAACCTGATTTTTTTGTTGTTGTTCCACGTCACTTACTCAACTACAAGATACTACAACTAATAGGAGGGCCTATGCTCGTCTCATGCACAGAGGGTTTCGTGTGTTAAATTTCTGTACACAAACGGTGTCCTAACACCCATATTCTGTATTGATTCGAAATGTTTTCTCGCCATTTTAGAAAGGTGGAGGCTCAAAGAAGATAGCGAGTGACCTTTTCAATTTATTCAAAGACAATAAAGATACCCTGGAAGTTTCAAGGGAAGATGTCGAAAAAAAATTACCAGAAGCGTTGAAATTATTTGGGAAACGAAGGAAAGACGACCCATCAGGTAAACATTAACTAAATAATAGACGTATGAGCCCGGGAGAGGGGCACAGTGGGCAATATGCCTAGACTTATGAATCGTAAACCAGAAGAGTGAAAGACTTGTGCTTGATACCATATTGTACCGGATGTTCCAAAAAAAAGTATACAGATTTGGTCAACCCTAACGATCAGAGTTTAGCATGAATCAATCCGAAATCATTTTTAAAACATTACTCGGTAGTTAACTTGAACATAGATACCTTGTTTGTTGACATTGGTGCTTTGAGAGTAGAGATATAAATCTTCAAAGGACAAATTTGCCTCCACCTCCAAACCAGAGCTTTGGCGTTTTGGCCTAAGCAAATTCTTAAAGCACAGCGAATAAGTCAACAATAGACTTGGAAAAATTTGAACCAGGAGGAGAAAAATTAAAAGCTGCACAACAAATGCGTTTCACAAAATATAATTTACGTGACGCTTATCATCAAGGGGGCTCCGAAGTAAACTTTATTCATTTTAAGTGAAACAAATTGTGGATATTGCTTAGGCCAAAACGCCAAAGCTCTGGTTTGGAGGTGGAGGCAAATTTGTCCTTTGAAGATTTATATCTCTACTCTCAAAGCACCAATGTCAACAAACAAGGTATCTATGTTCAAGTTAACTACCGAGTAATGTTTTAAAAATGATTTCGGATTGATCATGCTAAATTCTGATCGTTAGGGTTGACCAAATCTGTATACTTTTTTTTGGGACACCCGGTAGACATTCATAAACTATCGTTTTCTTGAAAATTATTCTATATTTCCGCAAAAAGTTTGGAAATTGCGATGATTTTGATTATTTTTCACAACTTTCCTTTAATTCATAAAAAAGAAGATAAACTCTTTAATTATAAAAATTTTGAATTTTTCTGAAAGTCCAACGGTAGAATTATCGCAAAGTAGCTAAAGTTCCTTTCAATCCATTCAGTCCAAAGAAAGAAGCAAAAGCGATATACACCAGCCTTTTTAAAGATTTGACGCCTATTTGCTCTTCTGAGGTGTTCATTGCTCGCAAATTTTTTCACCCCCTTAGGAAGCTATTATCAAAACCAGTTGAAAGAGGACAAAGAGCTGTTTGGTGACAAACTCACTGAAGATGACGATGAGGAGCCTGGGGACGAAGAAGATGCAGGCGAGGATGATAAAGAGCCTGGGGAGGAATCTGGGGATAAAGAGTCTGGTGATGAATCTGAGGATAAAGAGTTTGAGGACGAATCCGATGTTGCCCCTGACGACGAAGAGGGTGAAGAGGATCAGGAGTCGTTGGCTGAGCAGAGTGGGCAGAGGGACACTGATGAAAGCAAGCAAAAGAAACGTGACGAGCTTTAGATTTCAATGGTTATTTTAGACTGCGTGCAGCTCTGCTTGAAGAAACGTTTGAACAGCCCTTCCCCTTGCTTCTTTGCCAAGCTTGTTGAGGCTTTACTTCTAACCCTTCGAAGTATTGTAAATCACCTTCCTTTTGCTTGAAGAATGAAATAATTTTTTATTTTGCTTTTCTGTACTGGAAAATGGCTAAATTTACGGACAACATGAAGCGTGGGAAATCTTCTGCCATCTTGATTCTATCTATCTACCTCAGAAGCTGAGTAAAGTATAATAATGGGTGGTTTTCGCGACCATTTTTTTCAAAACTTCATTTCTCCGAAAATGCAGCTGATAATGAACTGATTTTCATTCAGTATGTGTATGCTATGCTATGTTGTACTTAGTGCCATATATTAAATCCTATCAAAATCTTTGAATTCAGAAAGTTTTCAAAAACAATTATCGCGTAGGTTACTTTTTTCTGGCTCACCCGTTATATAAAAAAAATATCAGAATTGCGATGCCTACTGTGGAGGTTCTGAACATGATAAATAAAAGCGAGGCGGCAGTTGTTTCGATCTATCTTTCTTTCGATTGTAGTTTCGTTGCAATGTCGTTTGTGTCGTTTGTGTACCAGGACACTTTTGCATACGAGGATTTAAAGAACGCCAATCAACCAGCATCCTTTGCGCGCTTCGCTTGTTGGCTTTCGACTGCGGCGGCCATTTTAATATGACAACATTCTCTGCAAAGCGTGACCGCAAAGGATGCTGGTTGACCGGCGTTCTTTAACTATGCGTGTGTGTGCCTTTCATAAAACAACGGGGGACACTTTCGCATAACCAGATTTTTGACGCGTTTGTGTCACCTTTCATAAAATAATGGGGGACACTTTCGCATAACCAGATTTTTTATGCGTTTGTGTACCAGGACACTTTCGCATACGAGGATTTGACTATGTATTTGTGTACCCTTCATAAAACAATGGGGGGCACTTTTGCATAAGCAGATTTTTATATGCGTTTGTGTACCAGGACACTTTCACATACGAGGATTTGACTATGCATTTGTGTACCCTTCATAAAACAATGGGGGACACTTTCGCATAACCAAATTTTTTATGCATTTGTGTACCAGGACACTTTCACAGACAAGGATTTGACTATGCGTTTGTGTACCCTTCATAAAACAATGGGGGTACTTTCGCCGATAACCAGATTTTTATATGCGTTTGTGTACCAGGACACTTTCACATACGAGGATATGACTATGCGTTTGTGTACCCTTCATTAAACAATGGGGGACACTTTCGTGTAANGTTGAACAATGTTGAACAACGGTTGTTCTAAAAAATATTAATTATTAGCTAGTTGGGCCTAAAGTCAATGCTTACCAATAAATCTATAGAGCCAGGCCTAATCCTTTTCGCATGGGTTCTGAGCTTGTTCGAACATTCCATATTTGGTTGCAAAAGGAAACTTGGGCTTCTAACTTGCTCTGCTAGGCCCAAACAAACCACAACACACCAATCAGATTCACACTGTCACAACTCAGTGCAGTAAAATTGACAGACGACACGATGTGCTTCCGCTCAGCAACAGTCCTCGAAGCAAAAGACTTTCTCGATAACTGAGACACAAGATCTTGATCAGCAATAACTTCTTGAGCATGAAGGTGAGCCATAATTCCTGCTTGATTTTCGAAATAGCGTACACATCGGTGAGGCCTAACACAAGCTTATCACAGTGATATTCACGAAATGACACAGGGAGGCAGTTGTAGACTTCAGTTTATTATTATTATTATTAGTCATGCCTTTAGACAGCAGCGTGCCCAATGTACAAATTATTTGCAATGGGCTTTCTGGACGAGAATATTCAGCCAATCAAAATGCACCATTCATCGATAAAGCAGGAGTAGGTTATGATTATCATTTCTATGAGGTCGTGCCAATGAGGTCATGGCATGACCAAGCATTGTTCTCCCCTTTTGTCTCAAAAGAGGACGCTTTTGTTGAGCATGACCAAACATAGGGTACCAGTCTTATGGGCATGACTATATTCATAGGGTTGTATCCGGTTGGTCATGCTCAAAGATGGATGGATGCCCTGCGTTTGGTCCTGCTTTCAGCATCGAATCTCATTGGATGAGCTGGACTGAGCACGGGGAACATCATTGGACAAGCCTGAATGATACGGGGGGTGGCATTCGATCAATCTTTGTGTTTCTGAGCAAGTTAGGGGACAAGAAACTGCTTTTTCGTAAAGGAAACACTATTTTTTGTGATTGAAAAAAATCTTATTTTTGAAAATGGTTGGTCATGCTGGGCATGACCAGCATGACCTTTAGCTTCGCCACTGAATGATCCTATCCATCTGAACTGTTCTGGCTGCAAATCAGAGAGAGGATACACTACTGTGTGACACAACAACTTAGCCCCGGAAGGGGGTATTCCCATACTTGACCTGCCAGGATGCATGGGCGTAGGGGATGTCCAATGTTTTGGGGGGCTTAGTATGGATCCTGCCTGAATATTATGGCTTGATTGAGATAAAACTGCCCGAATGGAGCCTGAATTTGAAATGTGATAAATTTGCCTGATTAGAGAGGCTGCTGCAGCCCTCCTGGCCCCTATGCCTCCTATGCCCATGCCTATGTGACCCCTATGCCTCCTGTCAGTGGCGTGGCCACAGGGAGGGATGGGGGGGCATTTGCCCCCCCACTTCTGTCAAAAGATGATTCTCGAGATTCGTTAAAAAACGAGGAGAAAGTAGCTGGGTATAGGTAGGGTAGGGTAAGAATTTTCCAAGAAATGCTGGAAAGTGACTAGAAGAGTCATTCTAAGCCAAAGTAAAGGTTTGCATTTAAAAAAATTTCCCAGACGTACTATCGCAGAATTTTAAAGGCTTCCATTTCATGGTCAAGCAAACATTGGATTATGAGAAGCGTTCTAACACAAAGTATAAGGTCTTTGCGCAAATTTTTTCCAAAGATGGTGATTCATAGAAAACTGTTACAAAATTGTCAAAGTTTCCAATTGGTAAAGATGGGATGGAGATATGGATTCTAAGCCAAAGAAAATTATGTTTAATCAAAAATTTTCATGGGGATGATAAATTTTAAAGCAAATTTCACAAAATTGTCAAAAATTCTATGTTAGAACTGGCAAACATGGGATCGAGAGAAGCGTTCTAAGCCAAAGTAGAGGGTGTGTCCTCAAAAAATTTTCAGACCCCTTCATTTTAATACCCCCCCAGTTAATTTGCCCTGGCCACGCCGCTGCCTCCTGTGTCTTTCTCCGAGGAAAATTATGTGGGACATATTAGTTTGTAAGTGAAAAGAAAATTATGGGACAGGGTGTCAAGTAATCAGGACAATTGATCATATTATATGTTTGGCAAATTTTTATGGGACAGGGTATACTTTTGACACAATTTTTTATGGGACAGGGTCACAGGCAGGGTGTAAAAGGGTTTTCATAAACCCCCATCATTTCCCTAGCCAAGAACCCCCCAGTACTCCCCCCTCCTGAGACCTTAGCATCAAGGCACGGCAGATATCCTGTATATAAACAATAAGAAGTAGTGAGAAGTCAAGAAAACTTCTGAGAAACCCAATACAGTAAGAAACTTCTATTACTTAGCGATATCAGAATTTTGAGAAACTTTCATTATTGGTTCAAGTTCTTGGTTTTTTTATGAAACATTAATACATTTATATTTACCTAAATTTGGGGAACTGGGCTAACAAAAAAAGGAAGATACAATTTAATATCCATTTGTTTTGATATTTCATTTACTTGCAGGTATTGAAAATCTTCCATATGAACTTCAGAGAAATTTCACACTACTGAGAGATCTTGATCAAAGAGCTCATGGTATGTATATACAGTATGTGGGGGCCTTTTGTAATATAGCCTGCATGCAGAATAATTCTTTCTGAACGGAACTTCTAGAAGAGAAATCAGTTGATTCTGCACGCAGGATACTGTAACACTGTTTTACCATACTGGAATTGAGGGGGTTTCCGCCATATTTATATGGCGGACAGGACCTTGAATTTGGCATACACCGGCGTTCCCAAAGCCTAAAATCTCTAAATCCTATAGGGGAACAATAAGCTATTGATTACCTTGTGGCGTATGGAAAATATTCCTGGCAGACGCATATGGTGGGGCGGGTCTACCTCGATTCTACTATGGCTGTTTTATTGCCTGAAATCTGGAGAAAGTTGTTGACTTCTTCAGAAATCTTTATATTATTTGAAATTTCTTATGGTCTTTCACACCTCTCAAGAATCCTTATCATATATATATACCTTTTAAAAATTTTTAGTTAAATTTATCTTCAGCAACAAAGCAATGAAAAGAAGCATTACTAATTCTATCCTCTACGAAGCAAAAACAAGTGACAAAAGTATCTAGGTTCAATGGAAGAAAATGCAACTGAAAGAATTCTAAAGAAGAAAATTGGAGGAACTGTGATCATACTGTGTCCTAGTTTTTTCAAGTGCTTTCATAAAAATGTCAAGTATACGCCAGTTCACAGTTCTGGGGAAATTATGCACATTTGTTTGATCGGATGTATATGCATGCATTTTGGAAGAAAGAGAATGCAAGAAATTGTTTCAATACAATAGTTTTCTTCCCAAAATGTGTGTGCTTTAGATTTACAAATCCTATTTTGGGTCAACCGTTAAAATGACAAATTCATGCTTGTTTGCTCTCAGATAAGTCTTTGAACTAAATTGTGTGCCTTTCGTGCTGGGACGGTGGACGAGACATTTTGAGGGGGCAAAACTGCAAAATGAAGGACAAAACAATAGGAAATAACATATTTGGGCCATTTACAAGAGGGCAGGAGGGGCAATTGCACCCTATGCCCCTCCTTTCTGGCATTCCTGGCGCCATCCCAGACCTGGAGTCTCACCTGTGGGTTCACCTTTGATTTTTTCTTTCAGACCTCCTTACTGAGATAGACAAAATGTGCGAGGACTATACGAATAAAATTAGAGGACTCACTCCCCCAGAAAAGAAGGAATACTTAAACAAAATCGACACAGCATTCAAAAAGAGCAAAGAATACGGAGATGACAAAGTTCAGCTGGCAATCCAAACATATGAAATGGTTAATACATTTATATGTATATATATATTTACTTTTCCTTTGCTTATATTATACTATTTGTGTCCCAAATGTGGCTACCAGGGTTGCCAGATTTGAATTACTAAAATATGCCAAAAGCGCTAAAAAACAAGCCAGATGACTGGAAAATAAACCAAAATTGAAAAATGTGCGCATGACATCATTATTTCCTGCGCATGCCCATTGGTTGTTACTGCGCATGACATTATTAGTTTTCTCACCACGCATGCCCAAACAAGCCAATTTTTCGTGTTTACCCTGATGTTTACCTGTGTCGTTGAACGAAATTTGGAACCCNATATGAAATGGTTAATACATTTATATATATATATTTACTTTTCCTTTGCTCATATTATACTATTTGTGTCCCAAATGTGGCTACACTACCCCTGATTGTGAGGACTCGCTTGGGTTTGATAGTGGCAGTAGAAACAGGGCTTTTAATGGGATGAGCATGATAGCGCTCGAGCGTGCAGGCCCACGCCCCAGTAATGTCACGAGAGTGATTATTCGCATATTGCACAATCTTTGTATTCTTTTTTGAAGAGCAAAATATATTCATCAACATTTTATTTGTTAAAGCCTGGTTGTAAAATCGTAAGAATCAGAGATATACAACGCCCACTCCTCTGATTCTTACAATGTGTGTGAACATATTTTGGATTGTGTCCCAGATGTCACAGTCACCAACTTCATCAGAAGAATTGAAGTAATTTCTTTTCTAAGGGCCTGCTCATATGGAGAAAGTTTCCCCGGCATTTTCCCGGTGGAGCTGGAATCCCGCCTAGCCGGGGAAATGATCAATTGACCTTTCATATGAGAAAGTTTCCCTGGCTAGCCAGGGAAACTAAACAATAGTGCTTTGTCTCTGGTGCCAAAGGATTAACGATAAACAGAAGAGTCTATCCCGCTTTGCCAGGAAAACCTGTTCATATTGGAAAATATTTGTCGCCTAGGCGGGATCCCGGTAGTGCTCAAGCGAGATCTCGGCTAGCCGGGGAAATGTTTTCTCATGTGAATGCTCATGCTTTTTTATGTACAGTAGTTAAGCTAGATGAGGCTCACCGGGAAAATGCCAGGGAAACGTTCTCCATATGAACAGGCTCTGTAAGAACCTAAGAATTGGGGAAGTTCCAGATCCCTGATGTTAGGGATTCTTAAGATTCTTCCGATGACTGTGAACCAGAATGCTTGTGTTCCTGTACATGTCGCACACAATTCAAATCAATGTGCGCCATCAACCGCTTGTGTCAAAATTTGAACAAGAAAGGCCTGTAGAAGGATCGGCAAGATTCTTGTGTCAATTCAAGGAATGTAGGTTGATGAATTGCCACTTATTATGATTTAGTTTGCTCTTGAGTAACCCCTGTTGATTGGGTGGGTTATCACGCTACCCCTCCTGTTGTTTTTAACGAAATTGCTTTTTAATAGCTAGGGAAACAAGCATCGTTTTGCTCAAAATGTAATCAAACTCTTCAACTATTTGTCTGTTGCAGGTTGATAGACATATTCGAAAATTAGATTCAGATTTAACAAGGTTCGAAGAGGATTTGAAACAACAAAGACAATTACAAGTTCCTGATCCAGAATGTGAGTATTTTCCAATCTTTGTTGCTTTTACAGTGAGTCGTATTAAGTCCAGACCTTTTTTGCAACACTGCTGTGTGAGTAGTGTATCATTTGTTTGAAAAATCATACTGCAACAACAATCTAGCCTGCGTGCAGACTTTACCCCCCTCAGAAAAAGGTATAGCCTGCGCAGCGGAGCTAAATTTTGTGTAATGTGTGCATCAGCATTCATTTCACAATATTGATAGCAAAAGAGAACTGATTGTTGTATTAGCCAATAACATCGCTTTCCCTGAAAAGGAGGAAGCAATCAGATTTGAGAACCGATATCATGTGATAACAGCTGAGGTTTCGCTTTGTTTACCAAGCAAACATTATCAATAAGACAGTACGCTGGAATTTTAAGTACCCTTACGGAAACAATAAAAGACCTCAAGCACAAAGGCTCATTCAAACTGTCTATTGAAATGAATTGCTGATGCACGCACTACACAAAATTGAGCTTTACTGCGCAGACTATACCTTTTCCTGGGGGGGGGGGTATAGATGATTGCGCTAAAGATGGCAGCAAGGAACTTTTTACCCACATACATTGTGTTCTAATTACAATTCTTTAAAGATTCTATAGGGATTCGATTAAAGAACGCTATGCATCTTGGTAAAAAGTTCCTTGTTGCCATCTTTAGCGTTATCGTCTATCAAACAGGTGAGACATTTTTTTAATCACCCAGCAAATATTGATTATTTATTTAGATTCTTTGTGTATGTGGTACAGATTTTGAAAATTTGCTTGAGGATCTACTTATATAAATTTAAAATTCATGATTAATTTTGATTTTATTGTTTTTTTCCTCAGGTTCAAGTAAAAAGGAAAGTAAGTCTCTTAATTTCTTAATAATAGTGATAACACGAGTAGGCTGTACCGCAATAGGCAGTAACGTTAAAGATGGCGGGCGTGCAAAGCATGCTGGTAAAAGCTGATTTCTTGAGTATATGCTTTCAAAAGAAGTGTTCAAGACTGTTATCAACAGAGGCCGATAAAGTGTGGGAACAGAGGAACGCCGTTCCCAGGAAATTTTTGGCAAGATTTTTAGGCCTCAGGAATTTTTTTGAAAAACGGGCTAAATTTTTATGGTGCTGTCCAAACACAAGAACTTTTTATAATTGTTATCAAGAAAACAAAATTGAATTGCTGAAGTAACTTTAATTAAGCAGAATCTTGGCTTGTATTTTGACATTCGCTATAGAGCTCTACAATTATTGTCAGTGCCTATTTTTGAGCTAGCAACGTAGCATTCATTCTTTAACTTGTATGCAATATAAGTGTTTGTTTATGTTATCTTAAGTTTAAACCTTAAGTTGTTGGTTTATGAATATGTTAAATTTCACCAGGTAGCATGTGAAGTGAACTATATTCTACATACAACAATTACGCTGTAAAGTCCACTAAATCAATGTCAAATCAAAGAATTTTCCCAGGAAGTTTTGACAAAATATTTGCCGTTCCCAGGAAGAAAACAATTTTATCGGCCTCTGGTTATCAAATCATTTGAAATGCCCTCTTATTGTTGTTTCACAATTCAAAATTTGATAACAAACAATGCAACAATGAAAAAGGCTTTAAATGCCTGATATAAATTGGTAAAAAAAGCCTCTTTTAGCAATCATAGTACAGGCCTTGCGCNGGTTTATGAATATGTTAAATTTCACCAGGTAGCATGTGAAGTGAACTATATTCTACATACAACAATTACGCTGTAAAGTCCACTAAATCAATGTCAAATCAAAGAATTTTCCCAGGAAGTTTTGACAAAATATTTGCCGTTCCCAGGAAGAAAACAATTTTATCGGCCTCTGGTTATCAAATCATTTGAAATGCCCTCTTATTGTTGTTTCACAATTCAAAATTTGATAACAAACAATGCAACAATGAAAAAGGCTTTAAATGCCTGATATAAATTGGTAAAAAAAGCCTCTTTTAGCAATCATAGTACAGGCCTTGCGCATGTTAACATGACAAGAATTCTCAAGAATTCTTAAAAATTCTTAAGTCATATAAAAGACGGTAAAGAATTCTTGAGTGATATGAAAGACTGTAGATATTTCTAAACAAGAACTCTTATGAAACTAAAAACGTTCTCAAGAATTCTTGAGAATTCCTAGGCAGAAGAACCATGTCAATGTGTGCAATGCCTGTACTGTTGAAGGCTGTAACTTTCTGAAAACTGAGAGGCTGTCCCATTCAAAGTTGTGTACCCCTTGTATTTTTCCAAGCAGCGACCTTTGAATCAAACCGACAACCTTCTGTACAGAAAGCAAGATCCCTCCCCAAAGTGACCAGCTACCCTTCATCACTTCCCTTGTATAGGTATTTGTCTCATCCTTTTTTCAGAAGGAAGAAAAAGAAGATCTGAAAAAATAGAATCATCCAAAAAGAAAAAAAAAGCAAGAAATGAGTAAGTAGCAAAGTGGCCCTTTACATTTGTTCATTTCATTCTCAATCAAATATCTAAAATACACTAAATTACATAAAGTTCAATCATCTAAAAAACAAACCAATTGAAATTGAAACCAAAAAGGTCTAATAAAACCTACTTGAAAAATACTAATAAAAACCACCCCAAAGTCCTATTAAAAGACCAACACTTATTCAATGATTGTTCTGGATCCCCTCCTGATACATACAGTACGTACTAGCATACAGTAGATTGTAAAAGGCTAAAAGAGATTTTTAAGGTTAAAAGAGACCCTTTACACGAGAATCTTGACGTAGATCATTTACCCAAATATTGTTCGCCACGTGTCATGGACTATTGTCTTTGCACGGCTATTTTTATCCAAGGCTTTTATATGCTTAGATTCCCTTTAAAGACCAAAGATTTAATGTGAGTTTTAAATCAGGCGAAAATTAAAACAGCTGCTCATGAGTTACTGGATACCAAGATGATGCAACTTGACAATTTATTGCAAATAGCGACCTTCATCTAATCAAATAAATGATATTTTGATTTTTAATTCAACTGGACTTATTTCTGTTGAACGTTCTTCAGTCCGACGTGATTGAGGGCTTCCCCAGCTTGATTTTTCGTAAAAGACCAAGGTTATAGACCAAACTCTTTTGACCAGTTTTCATGTAAGACGAGTCTCAAATAATACCGCATTCACACTGACACAGTTAAACCACCGTTATCTAAACCAGGTTGACTTTCAACCAATTAAATGCATTCGATTTGTTGAATTGGCCAATTAGAAGGCCCCATTCGATAACCTGGTTTAGTTTAAGCTGGTTTAACTTGCAAGTGAGAATGGGGTATAAGGTGACTATCGAACAGAAACACAAAGGGCCAAAATGTAAAGAACAACTTTCTTTCCTGAGTTAAGTTATTCACAAGCATTTTGTAATTAAAGGGCCGCTGAGGTACCCCATGGGGCCTGTGCACCAACGCAACCAGGGGCCAAATCTCGCATGTTTGGCAAACAGTGTGCGTGTGCTTGCTTGGCCAGGGCTGAAGGGTTGACAAACAATGCCAGTAGATGATTTAGTAATTATTTCCCTGCCATTTTCTTTTTAGGCCTGATGAAATCCCAGTGGCAGTCTCATTAACTCCACTCATCACAATGGCGACTGATATGAATGTTTTAGATATGCCTGTCGACCCAAATGAACCAACATACTGCTTGTGTCACCAGGTAAATAAACCATTTTTAAATTTTCTAATTTATTATATCCTTAAAGACGAATGACAGACATATAGCTATTATCTAGTTTCACAATAGTGCAAAAGAGTGCAAGCCAAACCCCTATTTATTGTTGTATTGCTTGATCATTTATGGAGGACATTAAATACAATAGGATATATTTAGAGTGCCCAGACCCCTTACATAAAATGTTTTATTATTTATTATATCATTTTTTTTAAGGGTTCATATGAGGACAACATTCCACCTCTTCTCTATTGAGGCATTTTGAATGATAAGGCCCATTCTTTTGTTAAATACGCGAATATGTCTCTATAGTTCTTTAGTTAAGTTCAATGTAACATAAATCCCCCTGCATAACCTACAATAGAACAAAGCATAATGTTATTATAATCGTTCACATCTTTAACTTCGTATTGTGATTAACCATGAATATACTACTTTGAAAACATTTATGAAAACAAAAATTACTGATGTTTTTCTGCTGTTTTCTTTTTATGGAAAGTTTTGAAAAATTAAAATAATTCTAAATCCTAGATTAATAGAGGAAAAATGATACAATCTTAAAGAAAACCATATTTTATGAAGGTCTACAACATGGTGGCAAGCATAAATCATCGCTTCTTCTGGTTTACGATTTGAAAATTTGATGACGTCACATCCCACAGCCTCAAATATAATAATGCTGCCATTTTGAAAATAATCAGAACATCAACAAATTTCCAAGGTAGAATTATAGCAAAGTACAGTGCCCTTTCCTTTCAAGCCATTCAATTCAAAGAAAGTGGTAATCGAATTATTGCACCACCTTTATAAAGATGTGAACCCTATTCTCCTTTTGTAGACACATTCTTTCCAATGACAGGTTACAATTTCTTATATTTCAGGTTTCATATGGCGAGATGATTGGCTGTGATAACCTGGAGGTAATTTTTCTCTTTTCCTGATTCATTTTCTCATCAAAATCAGCCATATTAACAGTTTGTGTAAATACTTTGCAGGAAAATGAGCCTTTGGAATATTTTTAGTAAGAGCTTCCTACTTTATCAGATAAAACTCTTATGCAGGATGAGTTGGTAGTTTGTTCCCAAAAACTTCTTAAAAATTAGTTCTTAAAAACCAAAAGCAAAGCCATGATATCCGCACACCACCGCATGTAAACAAAACAATTAAAAGGTAAAAATTGAAAACAGAGCTCCCAAAAGGATTAAGAATTCTTTAGAATATTTTTAATTCCCAAGAATCCTTGTTTAAAAAATGACAAAAATGGTCTGTTTTTATCAGCATTTATCCTGTATAGCTTAGTAATTTTATAACTTGGGTTCATGATATGCTATCATTTTCATTTGAATCATTGGAATCATCACCATCATCGCCATCACCATCACCATCATCATCAATATCATCATTGTTTATCACCATCATCATCACCATCACCACCATCATCATCATCATCATCACCATCATCATCACCATCACCATCATCATCATCATCATCATCATCATTGTTTTGGATGGCCATTTGATCCATCAGCTGAGCTGCAACATTATCCACCTGGCATGGCAGTTGGCTATCATTTCCAAAGCAAATTTCCCTGAGATGCTGATACCATGGATAATGTTGACCCTCTTTTGGTGGTAGAATACGTGATTTGGTACATCTGCTAGAAATGACACATCTGTATTGACGAGGGTGATCAGGACCCATCCCTGGCCTAATTCTCACTGTGCAACCAATTTCTACGACATCAAGGCCACCATCTAATTCTCTGAATACCAGCATCGTTCTGTTCATGTCCACAACAGCACCAACATGAGCTTGTTCAGCATTTCTGATCTTGTTCTCGATAATAAAATGCGGATACATATAGTCAAAGTTAGCAATATAGTACTTGGAGATGTCAGCTTCCGGCATCAGAGCCAAAACTTCCCCTGGTCCTGGAGGAAATTGTTTCACTACATTTGGAGTGATTCTGGGGATTTGTACCCCCTCCGGCAATTCCTCGGCGTCTATCCCACAAGCTTTGGCCATGAAAACCCTGCAAGCAACTGACATTCTTGTGGTAAAATGATAAAGATTGTTGAATGTGGTACTACCATCATTAGCATTTCCTACCTCTGGATAATCTGCTTTATGGTCTGCCACTTGGATATTTTGTACGTCGAGCCGTTCTCCTTGTGCTAACTCGTTGTAAGCATTCCATGCAAGCCTGAAGCCGGGACTTGTCTGAGGAAACACAAATATGCCTGGAAATGGGATGTCGAATGGGTCTTCTGCTGCTGCCATAGCCATTTACTTTGAATATTTGAATCTGCACGGCGTCCTGTTTATTATGGTCTGAAGAAGAAAATACTGACGACTGGTACCACGGGTTGGATCTTAGTAAGCTTGTGGGACTAGTGTTCATTGACCTGGACGCACCTAGTATAGTTCTTCTTTAGACAATTCAGCCTATCAAGTCTCTCCAAAACCGCTGCTATTGTTCTGTTGGCATGGGTACTCCCAAACACAATACGTGTACCAAAAATTTAGACTCATTACATAAGCCTCAGTATCGCTCATTGAATTGGATGGTTATCGCTCAAACTGATATGCGAGAAAAGAATATTATAAAATTGAATGAATACAAGGAACGTCACTTTATTGTCGTAAGTCTATATAGAACTGCCATTTTATTGCAAAATATTTCAAACTAGGTATCATTCGAAATAGCTTAGCGAGTGGAACTTGAATCTTGTAAAGATTACGAAATTTTCATGACTTAAGTCATTACAATTGGATAACTCTTACAGGATTTAAGTTCCACTCGTTAAGCTCTTTCGAATGGTACATAGTTGGCAATATTTTGCAATAAAATTGCAGTTCTATTGCCAAAAACCATTTTGGCCTACAAAATTTTAGGAGTACTATAATGTCGTTCGTACGACTGTGTTTATCTACAGTGACCTTCTGCCCTGGTCTAGAAGCTCCCTCGCTGCGATGGTTTCTTTGTGCCTACGTAGTGGCGCTGCTAGGCCAGGACAGAAAGACACAGTTGTACGAACTACACTCTTTTACAATCGAATTGTCTTTTTAACGCATGGACGGACAATGCTTCACTAATTTCAAAATTCCTTACAGTTTCAGGAAAGTCAAACCATCTGCATCCTTACTAGTTTACGTAACCATTGCGCAGCCGTACTATAGGAACGCAAACATCGTCTTTCAAATACTTTTTCATCATTCAGAAATGGATAAATTTTTTTGTTAAATTTTATCTCCTTTTTCCATTTTAGTGTCCAGTTGAGTGGTTCCATTTCGGATGTGTCGGTCTCACAACAAAACCAAAAGGGAAATGGTAAGTAACCTTCTTTCCACCATGGAGTGACTTATCGACAGCATAGGCGTCAAATCTGTAAACAAAATTGCATAAATCGTTAATGCATCTTCCCATGGGCTTTAGGAAACTCTGAACATGAGCGATAGGACACCGATTGTGTATCAGTGTAAAATTTGTGTCAGTGGTGAGCCAACTTAACCTATTGTTTGTGTGTTTTGACCTTATTTTTACTTGTAGTGAGCCACCTTAAGTGCAGATCCACCTACTTAAGGTGGCTCACTACCAAAATTTTTTAAATTCGCCGACCAGCGGTAAGGTGGCTCACTACAAGTAAAAATAAGGTCAAAACACACAAACAATAGGTTAAGGTGGCTCACCACTGACACAAATTTTACACTGATACACAATCGGTGTCCTATCGCTCATGCTCTGAATTAAAAATTAGATTTTGGGATGATACATCGAGTATTTTTCTTCTTTTGTATTTCGTTCGTGATACATCGAGAGTGAAGCGCGTGGCAGAGTGACGTGACCTAGAGCCATTAGGCCCGTTCGTTTTGCCACACTTGAGTGGCATAATGGCTCTGTGAAAAACGTCGCCATTTTGAAATTATCAAGATATCAAAAAAATGTCAAAATTAGAATTACAGCGAAGTACCTGAAGTTCCTTTCAAGTTATTCAATGCAAAGACAAACTTAACATAATTTTACACCGCCTTTTTAAAGATGTGAACCCTGTACTTTGGTGAGCTGGTTACAAAAATGTTCATCATCAAAGCAGAAATTTGCCACGACCTCAAAACCAGAGCCTGGCACTGAAGTCCAACAAAAGTAAAGAGAAGCGCTTGTAGCTGTCAAACCTATTTATTAGATTCGTATAAACCGATAATGCATGTGTAGCTAACATATCAACTTAGGTAACAAAATTTAGTTTGTCAAAATCGGTCTTATCGTTCTCATATTACAAGCGATTTTACAAAAACGCTTATCTCAGAATCATTCAAAACAGGCCAAAAATCCTTAATTTAGTTTACTACCAATTTTAGCCCCACAGCTATCATAATCAAATTCTATCTGTCTATCTTGTTGCTCAGATATTTGAAGAGGCCGCTGCATAATCTTACACTCTTGGGACTTTTATTCAGCCTTTTTTGTCTATTTTCTATTATCATGAAGCTGGATTGCTGGCAACTTTGATCAAGAACTTTAGGCCTGTTTTGAAGGATTTTATAAAATCGCTTGTAATTTGAGAACGGTACGACCGATTTGACAAACTAAATGTTCTTAATTAAGTTGATATGTTAGCTACACGGGAATTATCAGTTTATAGGAATGTGAAAAATGGTTTGAGAGCTACAGGCTTTCAACTGACTATGCATTTTTTCGACTCATCCGGTATGAATTTGAATTTAGTATATGTTTATCAATTGTGGTGATTCTTGAAACTCTCTCCATTGTTTCAAATTTCTATCAAAGATCTTGCAGAAGCTTTTCTTGAGATTCCTTTACGTTACAAGCATTTCAGTCTATCAATGTTAGGCCTGCAGTGCCAGGCTCTGATTTTGAGGTCGTTGTAAATTTCTACTTTGATGATGAATATTTTCATAACCAGAACCAGGTCACCAATATCGGTCAGTGGTATGTCAATGTTTGAGTTAACTATCGTCTATCGATCAATACAATAAACCATATTCATTCTAGTAAGCCTTTGGTAGTCAAGCTTGAGCGAATCTGTCAGAAGTTTTTTGGGACACCCGGTAGTATTGTCACCGCATGCGTGATTGACGTTGCTACAACGCTTATGCCACTCAGACGATCGCTATTTGCAGAATAGTTTCCACCTGATTGACATGATTGCTTGTGGTCACGTCAATCAGGCCTGTGGGGACTGCCACCTTCGTAGTAGAGGAGGACACAGGGACACGACAGTCTTTAATTTGAACAGCGAAAACACCGTATACATAGGAGCCTTGGGGCACAGGGGGCACCTTGCTCCCAACTTCTTTTTTAGAAGTGCGCTAGTTTAGCCACAAAGTTCCTAGACTCAATACATGTCGTAGTTTCGCTCTTTGACTGAACTGATAACGCTACAACTACACTGCAGCAACAACGACAACAGCAGTTCAATGAGATGAGATGAGCGTCATGCATTGAGGCTACAAAGTTCCCTTTTCTTCAGCCTTTTTTAAGTGTAAAAGCTCCTTTTCAGCCATAAAATGAAATTCTGAGAGCTGTGCCCTCCAAGTGAAAAGTGATGCGTACGTTCCTGGAAAACACTTCAGCAAAACAGAGAAATTTCTGTCCGTTTCTTAAGAAAAACGACTCAAATGAAAAGGGGCGCATATGCTGATGATTAACAAATGATATATTCTTTTCTAGGTTTTGTCCAAAGTGCTCACAAGACAGAAAGAAGAAATAAGACAAAACTACAAAATCATTTGTGAACATTATAACGCAATGGTTGCCAGAATAGACTAGGTAAACTTCTCTTGCCCTTTACCCGCACATAAGCCAATTTGTAAAACTGAAAATTTAGGAATTTTCAGGTTTTGAAATTGAACGTGCGTCATAACATGAGCTTGAGCCTCCTACCAAAATAGTTGATCAGTTGTCCACCCACAGGTAGTGNTTTTCTTCTTTTGTATTTCGTTCGTGATACATCGAGAGTGAAGCGCGTGGCAGAGTGACGTGACCTAGAGCCATTATGCCCGTTCTTTTTGCCACACTTGAGGGGACACAGCAGCAAACTTTTTTAGAAATGCGCTAGTTTAGTCACGAAGTTTCCTTTTCTTCAGCCTGTTTTAAGTATAAAAGCGCCTTTTTCAGCCATAAAATGAAATTCTGAGAGCTGTGCCCCCCAAGTGGAATGTGCTGTGTACCTTCCTGGAAAATCCTTCAGCAGAAGCAGAGAAATTTCTGCCCCGTTTCTTAAGAAAAACGAAGCAATGGAAACGGGGCGCATATGCTGATGATTAACAAATGATATATTCTTTTCTAGGTTTTGTCCAAAGTGCTCACAAGACAGAAAGAAGAAATAAGACAAAACTACAAAATCATTTGTGAACATTATAACGCAATGGGTTGCCAGAATAGACTAGGTAAACTTCTCTTGCCCTTTACCCGCACATAAGCCAATTTGTAAAACTGAAAATTTAGGAATTTTCAGGTTTTGAAATTGAACGTGCGTCATAACATGAGCTTGAGCCTCCTACCAAAATAGTTGATCAGTTGTCCACCCACAGGTAGTGAGTATTATTGTGTTAATCAACACTATTGAATGCTTGAAATTCCTTGTTTTTGTATCGTTGTGTTTCCTTTCCAATCTGCACTCCAATCCCAACTGTACTGGCTAGGCCAGTCCATTCCCAAAACAACAGAAATTCAAACCCGACCATTTGGGAATGGACTGGCCTAGCTAGTACAGTTGGGATTGGAGTGCAGATTGGAAAGGAAACACAACGATACAAAAACAAGGTATCTCAAGCATTCAATAGTGTTGATTAACACAATCATACTCACTACCTGTGGTCCACCCAACAATTATTTTTGATAATTAACTCTTTCCAGACTGGCCTTTTCAGCTGTAAACCATTATGGACATTTTTCAAAATTTTACAAGATAAGTTTTTTGCCAGGTTCGGATTCAGCTGAACTAAACTCAACGGGGAGAGGAGGAGGGGTGCAAAAACCTTATTTTTCGTCAATGACTCAACACTTTTGCAACGGATTATCTGAAAATGGTCTAATTTTAAATGCATGTAATTCGCCTGCGCATTAGAATTTTTTTACCCAATTTGGAGATCAACTAGAGTTTGGTTGGATGCAGGCCTGTATGCTGCTTTCATTCATTTTCACGCAGCAATAAACCCTTTGGAGATTTGTCAGAAAGTGACGATTTTTCGTAAAATCAAGGTCCTCTGTCGTCCATATGAAAAGGAGGCGTGGCATTATCTAATTTACTAAAATTGGGTAAATATTATCCACAGATTCTCTGTACATCTCAGATCAGCGAATATTATCGATAAAAGGGTCTGTTATGCATGCAGTGGCGGCGCCAGCCGCCAACAACTGGGGGGGATAAGTGTAATGGGGGTCCGGGGGCGAAGCACCCGGGAAAATTTTCAGGACCACGCCCTTTTTATCCTTGGGTAACGCCCTTTTTAGTGATAAGAAACGCCCTTATTTGTGCTCAAAATTTAGGATCTAACTACCTAACCCCTCCTTCGACAATTTCTCTACGGATTTGGACGAATTGGAAAACCGACTTTGGAGAGTAGTGGGGGGGACGAGTCCCCCCCAGTCCCCCCCCGTGGCGCCGCCACTGTATGCATGCAGGTGCTCTCGATTTGAAGTTAAAAATTTGAGCCCTATGCTTATTTCCTTTTATTTTCCTGGTAATCTGCAAACAAAATGACATCATTAGACTATACTTGCAATCAATGGATATCTCGAAAATAGGGCGAGATATCCCAAGGCAGGATCATGTAAACAGGCCCTTAGATACGCCCGAAATCGGGCTCACTATACTATGAAGACAACATTGTCACTTTTTTCTACTTATCGCATAGATATTAGACTTAAAAATGCAACCTCAAATGTTTGTACTCAAATTGCGAACGATATAAATATCAGTAGAAAAATTTTAATTGGGTGAGTAAAAAAAATTGCACCTTTTGGAAAATCACCAAAATTTGATTATGTTACCGATGTTGAAATTTTTTGGTGTATTTGAGTCAAGGACCAAATGAATATAACAGGTAATCGTTATTGATTCTTTTGGGAGAGGCGATGAAATTATGGCAGGAAAACCTTATTTTGAGCGACGCTATTGTTACAGAACATGGTATTTAAAGGCAGAAATCTATAATTTGCGATTTCATATGAAGGTTCGAGTCCTAACGGCGGTATAAGAGCTTCATCAAGGACTTAAGAAACCAATAGACAATAACGCTAAAGATGGCGGCTCCAAAGACTCTGTTATGTTTTGCTGCAAAGCATGCTGGTAAAAAGCTCCCTAACGACCACCTAACGACATTAATATTTTGGTCTGCCGTTTAGACTGGCTAGCTTGAATTCGAATCGATCTTGAATTCGAATGCAACATGGTTCGAAAAGAAACCTTTCCAAAGCAGAAAAATTAAAGTTTTCATTCGACTGGAAGTTTTAATTAAAGATTCGCGTTCGAATTACAAAATTTTCCTATTTGTTTACATTCATTGATTGTTCCGAACTTTACCACAGCTAGCTAGGCGAAACAGCAGACCAAACTTTGTATGTCGTTAGGTGGTCGTCATGGAGCTTTTTACCAGCATGCTTTGCGGCGCCGCCATCTTTAGCGTTATTGGTGGTGCTGTATTAAAAATCAATTTGATAATCATTCCATGTGATTTCGGAGTATGCTTCAAAACCAGGTAGCTTATAAAAGGGAAAATTCCCACAAACTCAAAGCCATTCCAAGACTTTGCAATACATCTAAAATAAATTTAGTCTTTGACGCAAATGCACATAAAGAAATTTTCATGATCGGTAATATGATCAATTTTTCATGATTTTGAAAAGGTGCACGTTTTTTTTTGCTCACCCGGTACATACCTTAGTTGATGTAAATAAGAAATATTGCTATGTATCTCAAACTCTGTTTTTCAAGTGAATACTGCCAACTAGTTTTTGACAAGTCTACATTGATCCTAAAGCCCACTTACAACAATCTATTGGACGCTCAAATTATGACCAAAACTTCGGCTCACCGGGTGAGTACAAAAGCATTGCCCCTTTCAGAAATTACAGGAATTTATCTTTAGACTGATCTTTGGCTGATTAAGTCCCTTGTATCACTTCGTTAAACTTTGCTCAACAGTTTCTGTTGACCGAAGCGACATCATCAAATCAAAAAGCACAGGGAAACAAGGGACTCCAGGTAATAAGGTTAGACTGATCTCAAAGGTTCAGTGCCTCAAGTATATCCGAGGGGCAAATCACTTCTCGAAATAGTGTACGTGATTTTTGTGATTTTAAAATCACGACATTTTTCCTGTGATTTTTTGTGCAATTTTTTGGTATTTTTTGTGATTTTTTTGTGATTATTGTGGTTTTTGTGTGTGATTTTTTTTCCCCAAGGAAAGTGTAGGAACAAAAATCAGTGATTTGCCCTTCAGGTCTATCGGTGAAAATGTAAATACGATATAGGGACCAGGTTTTGGTATCTGAACAACGTTGACGATGTTTCACTGAACACTGATGTTCGGTGAAATTTGGCACCGTTTGACCACCTTGGTCAGTGACCCAATATTTGTTGGACGTTGTTCAGTGAAATTTGATCGCGATCAAAAATGTTCAGCGAACGTTTGTGTTGTTGGATGTTTTTAGCACCGTTTCACCATAGGCAATAACGCTAAAGATGGCGGCTCCCAAGACTCTGTTGTGTTTTGCTGCAAAGCATGCTGGTAAAAGGCTCCCTGACGACCACCTAACGACGTAAAAATTTCGGTCTGCCGTTTCGACTTTGATTCGAATTGAAGATTTGCGCTCGAATTACAAAATTTTGCTATTTTTTTACATTGATTAATTGCTTCGAGCTTTATCACAGCTAGCTAGTCGAAACGGCAGACCAAAACTTTTATGTCGTTAGGTGATCGTCACGGAGCTTTTTGCCAGCATGCTTTGCACGGCCGCCATCTTTAGCGTTATTGTCTTTTGACGCACTGTACAACAGCCAACACATAATCGGTGATGTTCAGTGCAATGCTAGCATAGTTTGACCGAGATTTGAGTCAACATATTTTAGTTGCTGAAAAAGCAATCGGAATGCGATATCGATTTTAAATCTTTCGTTAGGCTTCGTGAAAAGACTGGTCTGTGTTCACAACACACCATTGAGCGGAAAGCAACCAGGTCGTTATACCGCACATCTCCCATGACATAAACGTAGAGCCGCATTCCCGCTACTGTTGCTCTGTGTGGGGGAGCTGCGGGGAATCCAGGCGACTTCCACTGCAAAAGTTACAAAATCGCGCTGCCAGAATCGTAACCAATAGCAGCTATATGATGCTCCTGCTGATGCCCTGATACAGAAGCTAAAGTGGCCAACTATCGCTGAAATTATCAAGCGAGAGACAGCGAGCATCGTTTACAAATCCATAAATGGTCTTGCACCTACGTATCTATCGAATATTTGTTCAAAAAACTCTTCACGGGACACTGTCAAGTTAAGAAACTCTGAGACTGAGTTACGTGTCCCTCTTATGTAAACGACTATGGGCAGAAATCATTCTCATATCGTGGTGCTGTCAAAGACAATCTTCTTATATATATCTTTGCCTCATATGTCAGACAAAGATTAGCAAGTTACTCAAAGCGATTTTTAAAAGTCAGGTATGAAGTAAACAAATCAATCAGTATATATTGCTTGCAAATAATTAGCATACGAAAATATTAATTTCGTTTATAAATGCTTTGGAAATTATAAATATGTGATATTTTTACAAAATTAGAGCTAAAAACACAAAAACTGTAAAAAAAGACGAAGATAGGAACTGAAAATGAATATGCCCAAGTGGTCTTGAAAGAAAAAGAAAGGACGATTTGGTCAGAACAGCTTCTCATTAATCATTTCTCATTAATCGAGAATCTCGGCTGACTCACTATTAGAGAACTGATCGATTTTGAGACTTGTAAGATGGTATTTAAATCTCAAAGTGCCCTTGCCCCTGATTACTTGGGAAGCATCTTTCAAAAGGTATCTGAAGCTACTGACCGTCAGCTGAGGAACTCTAAAACAAGCCTTAGGGTACCTCTACTGAAAACTTTAACTGGTCAGAAATATTTTGCCTACATAGGGGCCGAGCTCTGGAATGCCCTAGATAGTGGTGTCAAAGCGTCATCCTCCCTCTACACTTTTCGAAGTAAATTTAAAGCCCAATTATTAATCATCTCGCTTTTCTTTCTTTTTTAATCGATGAATATTGTAAATAGGTCTATATTATATATTTAGTTATTATCAAATTATTATTTTAGCATGGCTCCCTGTAAAACAGTATTTAAATATTGAGTGGATTACCATGGATAAAAAAGTTAAAATGAAAATGAAAAATTGAAATCATTCATGAGATCTGTATGACCCCTTTTGACCGGTTTGTAAAGCATAACCTCCAAATCTTTAAAAATGGATGGTTAATGCATCTTTCGTTTGATTTTCTGGCTTGAAAGGAACTTCAGTTACGTTGCTATAATCCTATATGTAGCATTTCTAATATCTTGATTATTTTCAGAATAACAGCAGTTTTCTTTTTATTGAAAGAACTCGTGAGAAGTTTTGAACAAAATTAAAATGATTGTAGATCCTGAATTTATACATGAAAAACGGTACAATCTTCAAGAAAACCATAGTTTATGAAGATCTATAATATGACGGCAAGCAGAAGTCTGTAGCTTTTCTAATTTACGATTTAGCAATTTGATGACGTCACATTCTTAAACTGGCCGAAGCAAAGAAGACGCTGTAATTCTGAAAATAATCAAGATATCAGAAATGCTACATATGGGATTATAGCAAAGTACTTGAAGTTTCTTTCAAGCCATTGAATAACGTAGAAGATGCATTAACCATCCGTGCAATGTATTTTTTAAGATGCTAAAGATTTGGAGGCTATGCTGCTTTGTAATTAGCCTGTTGTCCAGGAAACAATCCAAAATCTTCATTGCTGTTGGTAAAAAATCAAAAAAACAAATGCTGCCAAGCCGGACCAAACATAGTCCGGCTATCCAGCTGAGCTGTTGGGAACAAGTCCTTTCTTTCCTTCCAAGACGACTTGGGCAAGTCCAAATTGCGAAAGACTACGATAAACAAACCTAAAGATATTCTGAAAGCTGAATCCACATTTGGCACACGCTCCTCCGCAGCGACTGCGTCGTTATTAGCAATATGATAACATACATATGCACTTATATACTCAACCACAAAAATAAGAGTTTTAGACTATAACACAAGATAACCAGGGGGTAAAATGAACAATTTATCATAAGATAAAGATTTCTGAAGTCAAATTAATATGACGCTGCGGAGGAGCGTGACATTTTACGCGTTTTCTTGTCTCTGCTCTGATAAGGTACGGGTTTTATGACCCGGAAGCAGAACTTGGCCAGACGCGAGCCTGACTTGGGTAGCGGCATCAATTCACGTATAGAGAGTCAGTTTCAATGAATACTAGAAAAGGCATTGAATCTTGAACAATAGCATCTTCTGGCTTTGTTCACACTAGAGTAAAAACGTGACAGAAAAAAGTGTCGAAATTATTCCTCCCTCAATTTGAGATTTTGTCTGCAGCTTTGAAGATATCAATGTGGTGAATTTTAGGCAAAAGACTATAGCCTGGTTTCCATATTCTCAATCGCAAGGATTACCAGTGTCGCAACGATCGCAAGGATCGCAAGTCCCCACATTCAGCCATCCTTGCGTCACTTGCGATCATATGGAAACCAGGCTTAACTTTACACTAAGCACTATCAAATGACAATATCTACCTAAAAGATCTAATCAAAAATAGAAAAATAATCCTGTATTCGTCCAGATGAAATGTCATGTGACTTTACCAATTCATGCTCGAAAATCAGAGTTGCGGTAAATAGCGTTGCACAGGGATTTTGAAGGTGTCTCGTTAATTTATCGGTATAAATCAATCATAAAAGCTTGGAAGTTGGTTGAATCGTTTAAAAACTTTTGAGGATAGATGGGCGAACGTCGAAAAGGAAGGTTGGCTTTAATGAAGCGATGAGCAACTTACAACTGTTGGAGTTTGTGGCGCTGTTTACAAAATTATCGTCGAAAAGGCGAGTTTGTCACAGCTTTCTTGGACTAAATTTCTGTTTTTCTTTCAAGAAATGCATTTTCTTGCATTGGTTTAGGTTTGACTGACAATTGCTACCTATCCTTTCCCTTCTTACTATCGCGAGGAACAACATAACAGCAATTTTATGCAGCTTTTTGCAATTTTCCTACAGAAACCGATAGAAATTTTCTCAAGATTTACCCCCAAAACATATATGGCGTCGCGTTTTCAACGCTGCTATGACGTCATGCCGTCTGGACGAATTTGTTCAGGTGTCCTGTGCAAAAGGTTTCCGTATCTAAAATAGCTTTAAATATAGATCTTAACATAAAAAGGCGCTGAATTCGCCAGTTAGTTGTTCACCAGTTTATACACGAATTAGTTCTTTATGAGAAACTTGCAGCAATCGACCTTTTAGCTATTCTACAAAAAAGAGCCTGGATCGAGCGTTATTTTGATACATTTTCATACGAAAGGTTCGACTGAGCAGCGCTAGAGCTTCTATCACTGTTAAGCACCTTCAAAAATTCGTCAGATTTTTGCCAAAAGTATGAAAATATCGTTGGATTGAGACACTTTTTGTAGAATAGGTAAAAGGTCTATGCACGATAAAGATGACGGCGAGGGGCATTTCCCAAAAGTCATCCTCGGGGGTAACTTCAATAGCGAGATGACGGGGGTGTGCCATTTTGACATGTGAAATCACACCTTAAAATTTATAAAATTTTTCAAAAACCATACCCCAAAATTTACAGGTCATGCTAAATGCATACCCTAAAATTCAATATAATAGGTCAAAAAATCGAAAACTTTACCCTAAAGAATCATTTTTGAAAATGATACCCCAAAATTTATGATCATACCAAAAATGATACCCCAAATTTATGGCTATTTATGATGTTACCAAAAATGACACCCTAAAATTTATTTTCTGCCTAAAAAAAGCAGCACCCTAAAAAATGGCACATCCCGTACCAGTATATATGGAAGTGACCCCCGGGAAGTCATCACGACCACTTATGATTCTAAAGAGATACTTCAACAGAACACAAAGAATTATGGAAAATTGCCCTCGTCACTATCTTTCCATAATCGCCTACTAAAAAATTTTAAAAATAGAAAATTCTGGAAAAAACTCTAAAATTTGGTTCCCACTGGTCGTTAACTCGCGCTAAATAAGGTACGACAAATCTTATTTATTTCTAACCCTAGTGGGAACATCTTCTAAATTAGCACAAGGTCTTTAACGTCAGATAACGTGAATAAACTCTCAAAGTTGGAAAGAAAACTTTTTGATTTCAACTTTCATTTCATATTTACTTATTAGGCACGGTAGCCCCGTCAGTCCATCAGGACTTCCAAATTAACGCCGCGTCAACGCGATTTTTTTCGCTCTATCCAAAGGTTGTATGTAGCAAGATAGAATTGTGCAGGCCAAAACCCACAAATTAACATACCTTCTGTCCTTTGTTGGCTTTAAAGTATTCTTTATATTATTTTGACAATAAACTAAGTAAAGTTGTTGTTATTCTCGCGTGAAAACCTGCTCTCCAATCCAAACCATTCTGAATTTGCACCTAAGTTTAATGGCTGCCGCGAGGCGCTTTGCTGTGCTGTGACAGTTCGGATACGAGAGCAGGTTATCACACAAAAATAACGATAAGTTTACTTGACTTAAAGACTCNTCACTCGACTTATTGTCCATCATCAGTAGAGTCAAATCTTCGCAAATTTTTTAGATTAATCGTGTAAAATGTTATCACCCTTTTCTTTCCAATAAATTGTTTGAAGGGAAGTTTAGGTAATTTTCCATAGAGCCAGAGAGCAAAAATAAATCATCATAATGTTTAAGAATTGCAGCGTTTTTATGTTTTATCAAAGGAACTTTTCTTGGAAATGTCAGCAATAAACAAGGGGTGAGTGGCCGAGTAGACTTGCCCCAAGTCTCTATGGGAAAGGGATCGGTCGGAAGGACTTCATGGAATAGACTTGGGGCAAGTCTAGTGGCCGAGCGGCTTATGCAGTTTTCATCAGGTGACTGAAGTTAAGCTCGGTCGAGCGAGGTCAAACTCCGGATGGGTGACCTCGGAGGCCTGACCCGGGGACTGACCTCGCAACTCACTTCGCCGTCCTTCTAGACTTGCTCCAAGTCTATTCTGTTGTGGTCCATCAGCGCTCAATAAAACATTATAACTTCTGCGGGGGCGTAAATCGTGACGAGGACGCTGCGAAGGAGAAACGATTCGCAGCGTCCTCGTCACGATTTACGCCCCCGCAGAAGTAATTATGTTTTATTGATCGCTGATAGACCAAGGTATAGACTTGGAGCAAGTCTACCGTCCTTCGGAAGGGACTTCAAACTACGGGTCTCATACCTGGATGCGGAATGCATAGTGGGCCTAAATTAGCTTTAAGTAGCTAGAAAATCCTGACAGCCTACTTAAAACAAATAACTGACTGACAAGGCTCTTGTGATATAAAAATGCGGCTCACGGACACGGCCTCTCTGAGATGAAGCACACAAACTAATTATCACTGTGATTGAAGAACCAAACTGTAGTCTGATCCATAAGTCGAGTGAACAGACCGTACGCAAGTTGATTAATCGACGGTTTGAAGGAACAGTCATAAAAAGATAACAGGGTTCCTGTTACTATAGGCCTGTCCACTAAGGGGCCGTCAGCATTAGATTTTCATATTTTTGGCGGCATTTGACCGCTAATTTGAGATCACCATCCACACCCCTTACCGGCCACGTCGTAAATCTTAGTAGAAAACCAGGTCTAAAACATTTTAGGCCTAGGCTACCGGGAGCTCGCTAAGTTTCGCAAAGTGATCTCAGTACGCATTGAAAGTCAGGGATGCTTTCTGAATCGCTAGAATGACAAAAGTATTACCTTAAATACTGCAGTATAATTATAAACATCAAATCGCTTTACATTCGCAAGTAAAAATTTCGTTACGGAGATTTTCCTTCTTTTAATTTTTTCACAGCTCGGCTCAATACCTAACCCCTATCCCCATTTCCCACTTAACGGCCAAATGCAACTTAAAAATATGAAAATCGAATGTCTCGGTCCCTAATAGACCTTTTAAATATTCTAAAAAGGAGCCTGGATCGAGCGATATTTTCATACATTTTTATACGACAGGGTTCGAATGAGTGGTGTTAGAGCTTCCAACACTGTTGTGCACATTCGAGAATTCTACAAAATGTATAAAAGCATCGTTCGATTTAGACTCTTTTCCTGGAATAGCAAAAATGTCTATTTGGCAACGCTTTTTGCATCGATAGGACAGTAACTGAATGTACAAGGGGTGTACTATGTTCGTGTTCTGCCGGCGGCAGTTGTGCATTACAATCTATTAACGTTATTTAGTATCGCCTGCATACTAACGATTTTATTTATAATGAATTTGATCCCATCCAAGTCGGACTTAATGGGACCCGACAAACTCTGTTCGTTCTTTGCGTTCTCTGCTGAATAACTGTCAATAGGTTCCATAACTCGACAATACTTTAATCGCACAGGACATCGATATTAAGTTTAGTATATCATGGGAGCATGACCTTTGTCGTGAAGAATCTATCTTACTCCAACAGTTCGTAACGTATGATTGTCCTGTCAGTCTGAAGTCATTCTCTGATCTTTTCTACACGACTAGTCATATCCAACATATCAGTTTTGGTCGGTCTTGACCAATCTTTATCTGCCGTGGAGTTTTTGTTGTACGTTTCTCCATCTCATATGTCGTCTGTCAGTCTGAAGTCGGTCCCTGATCTTTCTATACTACTAGCCGTATCCGACATATCAGTCTTGGTCGGTCTGACAAATCTTGATCTGCCGTGGAGTTCTTGTTGTATGTTTCTCCATCTCATATAACCTCTGTCAGTCTGAAGTCGGTCCCTTATCATTTCTACATGACTAGTCGTATCCGACATATCAGTCTTGGTCGGTCTTGACCAATCTTGATCTGCCGTGTAGTTTTTGGTGTTCGTTTCTCCATCTCATATGTCGTCTGTCGGTCTGAAGTCGGTCCCTGATCTTTCTACACGATTAGTCGTATCCGATATGTCAGTTTTAATTGGTCTTAATCAGATCTCCCGTGGAGTTCTTGCTGTATGTTTTTCAAGCTCGTATCTCGTCTGTCAATCTGAAGTCGGTCCCTGATCCTTTCTACACGACTAGTCGTACCCAATATATCAGCGTTGATCGGTATTGATCTCCCATGGAGTTCTCGTTACGTTGTACGTTTCTCCACATCATATATCATCTATGTAACGGTTGGACCGAAGTCGGGCAGATTCATTTTCAATTTACAGTTGAACATAAAATAATTAACATAAAACTTAACTCTGTAAGATGGCAAAATCGAATCACACATTTGACTCACATTCGACATTCAACGGCGTCTTCTCATCATTGGCGTTCACCTCAAATGTTTCGCTAGTGCTGCCTGATCTTCCATTGACTTTATCAACGACGATCGCTGGAACATTTGGCTCCTCCACACAGCTACTGCCTTCGCTCTTCTTTCGCTCCCCCAGAGGGGTACAAGCGTAATCTTTGTCAAGGGGCTCAGGACTGTTCGTTTCCAATGTGTAGTAGTATGTGAAATTGTTGACGATAACGGGTACTGGGAAGGCGATTGCTAACACACCCAATAAGACACAGAATGAACCAACGAGTTTACCACCTATGAAAGACAAATTATAAATACCGAATTAGTGAAAAATTGTACGCAATCGGAGCATAGGCATCAAATCTTTAAAAAAGATTGCCGGATGGTTATTGAATCTTCCTTTTGATGTTGTGACTGTTCACAAAATCTTCCAAAATGGGCTGTTCACTATCATGTTTTTGATGCTTTATTATCCTAAATTAATTGTAGAATAGTATCCCACAATGGCCTTCGAATACGAGGAGCTAAGATGGCGGTCACCAAAAGAAAGTTCTCAGTTCCCAGCCATTTTGGGATATTACTATAATTACCACCAAGAACCCTCGAGTCAGCTAATTACCAAATAAAGCACACATTTAACCTCGTTACGGATCCGTCACAAAAGAGTGCACGGATTAGGCTTTTATACTGCACCGGTACAAGAATGGAACCATAACGGTACAAATTTGTTACGCTTTCGTAGCAGGTACAAGATTGTTACGGATAGGAGGAACCAACTTGTTACGGGTCAGCAGGAACGGTGTAAACGAGAGGCGAGAGGCTGGAGGCTGATCCGTTACATGATCGAAAGTTGTACCGGCACAGTGTAAAAGGGGTCTTTCACTCACCCAGGGTCTCTGGAGCCATATCTCCATAGCCAACCGTTGTCATAGTAACGATGGCCCACCAGAAAGTATGGGGTATGCTTTTAAACTTGGTGCCTTGGACGCTCTCTTCACAGTAGTAGGCGGCTGATGAGAATAAGACGATGCCAATGAGAAGGAAAAATGCCAGCAATCCAAGCTCTTGTAAACTTGCCTAAAAATAAATTAAATTCGATTAAATCCTCAAAATGCACGCATTTTTCAACCTGGTTCCGAGGGCCAGTTTCCTACGTCAATACTGGATTCAGCAGCCTCCTTTTGGGTCATGGGAACGAGGTTGCGCATTTTTATAATAAAAATACTCTTTACAAGAAAGTTAACTCACAGATCCAAAAAATAAACAAGAAGAAGAAACTTTTTTCTGTCAGTCCAGGAAGTCACTTCGAGGAAACTTTCAGGAACCTTTGCGAAACTTTGAGTACGCAAATAATGGGAATTTAATAAACAGTCAGTGTGAAATTCGTACTTTCTTATAGAAAAATGTAATGCAAATGTNAACGGTGTAAACGAGAGGCGAGAGGCTGGAGGCTGATCCGTTACATGATCGAAAGTTGTACCGGCACAGTGTAAAAGGGGTCTTTCACTCACCCAGGGTCTCTGGAGCCATATCTCCATAGCCAACCGTTGTCATAGTAACGATGGCCCACCAGAAAGTATGGGGTATGCTTTTAAACTTGGTGCCTTGGACGCTCTCTTCGCAGTAGTAGGCGGCTGACGAGAACAAGACGATACCAATGAGAAGGAAAAACGCCAGCAATCCAAGCTCTTGTAAACTTGCCTAAAAATAAATTAAATTCGATTAAATCCTCAAAATGCAAGCATTTTTCAACATGGTTCCGAGGGCCAGTTTCCTACGTCAATACTGGATTCAGCAGCCTCCTTTTGGGTCATGGGAACGAGGTTGCGCATTTTTATAATAAAAATACTCTTTACAAGAAAGTTAACTCACAGATCCAAAAAATAAACAAGAAGAAGAAACTTTTTTCTGTCAGTCCAGGAAGTCACTTCGAGGAAACTTTCAGGAACCTTTGCGAAACTTTGAGTACGCAAATAATGGGAATTTTAATAAACAGTCAGTGTGAAATTCGTACTTTCTTATAGAAAAATGTAATGCAAATTGTCGAAAAGATTCAAAAGAGAGGAAACGAGAACGAATACAGTACATTTGAAATTAGCCAATCAGAGAGCCCAATAAAGTAACCAACATTCGAGCAATTCAAAATACGGTTATTTTCTAATTTTTCGAACTCAATCAAAAATAACTTTATTTACTTATCAACAAACTAACGCTAAGATACAACCAATAATTGATATCTTATAAAACAAAGAAACAAACGAACAGATAGGCCTAGGAGTTTCGGGAAAATGTAATTTACACTGTATTATAAGCTGACCAACGTACATTACCTACTTGGATTACACCACCATTTTTATACGCCATATAACTATTTTTATAGGTAAAGGTGTGACGATAGGCGGCTCTGTTATCCACTTATAAAATGACCACAACACAGTCAAGGCTATTTAATAGAACATAAATGAGGAGCTTTAGATATAGTTAGGAGTCTTTACTGGAAATAAGTCTGATTGTTGATTATCTCAAGTGAAAGGACCTGATTGGATTTCTTAGCTTGTCAGTACGGTAAAAGCTCTATTAGGGACAATGCAAAATTTATTTTATAACATGGCCAGTGGAAAACGCGACGGGGCAACTACTTTTTTTAGCCCATGCAGAACGTGGTTATCACTTTTTATCACTCGAATATGTACGGGGCAAGAACTTTTTTTATGACTTAAAAATGAAATTTGAAAAATAAAATTGTCCATTTAGCGGAAAAAATGTAAAGACCATACAACATGAGAAGTACTTAAAGAGATATGTTTAAAATGATGTAAAATCTCCAAATTGTCCATCCTTTCCAAATCCAAGAACAGTTCGTCAGTCGCTTGTATCTAAAGTCTTCAAAGTCAATACTGTATCTCTCGTTGGCAAAAACTTGTAGCATAAGTACACGGTATGTTTTTAGGACATTAACCAGAATATATTTTGTCGTGATCATTAGCTTATTCATCTGTAGTATAACAACTGACACTTAGCAGTACGGGGCGGATACATTTTTTGAAGAAAGGGCGACAAGGCGGTTAGTTTATTTGAAGAAATATTCAACAGGGTGAGCAGATTTTTTTGCATAAATTTTCTTTTCTCCACCGGCCATGTGATAAAATAAATTTTGCGTTGTCCCAAAACAGGACTCAAAACAGAGGGTGACTTATAAGAGAGGGGGGCTTATTCATAAATTCAAATGATAAGGTTATAGATGATAGCTTTTTGGGTATTTTGCCTCGTCCTTTTTGGACTCAAAATACAATTTTGCCTGTCAAATACACAATTCAACGCAGCTTTAATCCAAAACCATATGAAAATCAATATTTGAATTGCCGCTCGCAGGCACAAGATATCATTACACATTAGTTGCTGGCATCTTTACTCTACTGAGAGTGATTTGATTGCAGGCACATTTTCCCCAATTATTTGCTCGCAGGCACAGAATATTTTTAAGGAGGCCTGCTTATCAGAAAGACGGGCTTAACAGAGAAGGAGGACTACTGTAAATAGAGCTTTTACTGTATGCATGCTTGGTCTACAAAATTCCAGGGGGCTCAGATTAGGAGGTGTCCTGGCAGTTAACACTATCGCCTTCTGCGCAAAATATTATGGTTCAAGGCCTTGGTCCGATGTGTGAATCCCAGGGGGTCTACTTGGTAGATCAAGCACCCGGGGATATGCCTGCCGATGGAGTATCAATTTCAGTAAAAAAATCCAGGACAGGATTATACCTTTCGCGTGTTGGTTCCAGGACAGGTATATCAGTGAAGATAATTTTTCAAGGATCGTCGAAAGTTTTATGAAGACACCAAAAGACAAGCACTAGCATGTTTGCTGCACCTTATTCCAGGACCGGTATTGTGTTTTCCAATATTTTGTTCCAGGACAGGGTCTGAAATTTTTCTATGGCAGGCACATCTCGGTTTTTTCCCACAAAGGTAGACCCCCCGGGGTGCGAATGCTCCGGTATCAATTAGTTCAACATTTTTTCGGTCGCATCCTTTTCATTGAAAATACGCCATTTGTGAGAGGCCTGCAAATTTGTAATTTCAACAACTCTCAAATCTCAACTGCTCTTGGGATCTGATCAGCGTTAGTAAACACAAATATCATTCTTTTATACGGGGAGTTCTAAAAAAGCCCCCACGTTTGGAAAACCACAAAGTTTGAAAACAAGGCCAATCTCAAAATTATTTTTTTGGCAAGTAAGGTCACGGACCAAAGCATCTTCCCAGATGTACTAGCGTATTGTTTTAATTTTCTTAGAAATTAGAAAATTTGGCTCTTTTTATGGCTATCTAGTTTTGAAGCATACTGCAAAGGCATTTGATGATTAGCATGTTAAATTCTTTGTGTATATCATCAGCTTCTAACTTGGTCAAAAATATGAGAAAAACGCACACTACCATCAGGGACTTGAAGATGAGAAAAATATCAAAATCTTTGCTGTTAAGCAAGATTTACAATGTCACTTAAAAAGTATGGCTCAAAATAAGATTTTCAATTATGATATACCATTTAAGGGTGCGTTTGATTAGTACCAATTCTGAAAACAGTAGACTTGGTAGACTCAGAATTGACGTTTGATTGACCCCAAAATTCTGAAAATGGGAGTGGTCGGTTTTGAAATCCTTCTAAACCTTCAGCTCCAAAAGGCAGAAGGTTTTGGCAGATTTAGTGGAGATTTTCATTTTCATTAGCAAATCGCAATGGTGAATCCAAAACCTGCTGTTTTAAAGATTTGTGTGCTTGATTAGGAAATATATTTCTGTCTCTGCGAAGTCTACCGTTTTCAGGACTTGGTAGGTTTGGAATTACCAATCAAACACACCCTAAGTAATGAGAACAACCAATTTTATCATCTATAAATATAATTGGATCACTAACAAAATAGATCAAAATAAATTTGTCTCTGGTACCCAGAAAGTACTAAAACTTTATCAAAGTTCTCATATTCCCTGTGCTGAAAGTTTTTTNCAGAAGGTTTTGGCAGATTTAGTGGAGATTTTCATTTTCATTAGCAAATCGCAATGGTGAATCCAAAACCTGCTGTTTTAAAGATTTGTGTGCTTGATTAGGAAATATATTTCTGTCTCTGCGAAGTCTACCGTTTTCAGGACTTGGTAGGTTTGGAATTACCAATCAAACACACCCTAAGTAATGAGAACAACCAATTTTATCATCTATAAATATAATTGGATCACTAACAAAATAGATCAAAATAAATTTGTCTCTGGTACCCAGAAAGTACTAAAACTTTATCAAAGTTCTCATATTCCCTGTGCTGAAAGTTTTTTGAGATTTTCTTAGACAGTTCCTCAAATTACCGCATTTAACACTGGCAGCTGATATGCCTTTGCAAACACCTGAAGCAGATTTTAAGTGCAAGCCTGTGTCTAGAAATTTCTCTCAAAGTAATATTGAGTAATATAGTAAGCAAGTAACAATATGCTTTGGATTTCCTAGACAAAATACAAATAGTTTTTTTATTAAATACTTTCTTCCCAGCACTCAAGTTTCTTAATTTTTTGGTGATCAAGAATTTTGTTTCTTTTCTGCAAAGAGTTTCTTAAAAAATATGTGCAAGCCACTCATGGCTCTTGAGCAGGTGATGGCATACTAAAAATGAGCCTATCAGTTTGCGCATAGAAAAAATACCACCTGTTTTCTCAGAAAAGATTATGATGGAGAAGGCTTTAATAATTGATGAAATTAATGTGTCTTTACTTCCTTGTTTACATTTCTGATTTTCGCCAGATAAAATGACTACACGATATTTTTTATAAGGAATTTAGATATGGGGCAGGTAGCAGGGTTTTAAATTTTATGACATTTTTGCTACCAGAAGATTCTTAAATTTTCAAATGCTCTTACAGTGGAATAAATCTATTTTTATTAAAAGAACTTCCATAGGGGATTTCTAACAAGCGTTACCAAATGACCCTGGGAAAATTAAGCTGCAAATTACAAAAAGTTGCTTAGCTGTTCAATCCAGGTAGCATGGAAGCAATTTCTTATCAAAAATAATGCCTGCATTATTTTTCACTACAACACCTTTTATTTCTATTATGAAACTCATTAATAAGAAACTAATTATATGATCCTCAAAAATTGAAGAACTATGGACACACATTAAAATAGCTTTTTTTGTAAGTCTTTCCTGTAGGGGAGTTGAAGTGTTTTATCCAGTTAAAATATTCACTACTATTTATTCAGATATAAATTTGCAAGCTTTGTTGGTCCCTTAGTTAGCACAGAGTCATTGTCACAGGGAAAATAAGGTGGTTAAATTCCTTGAAACCATCCTCAAACGAACCCTCCCTGAACTGCCCCCTCCCCCCCTTCATTGGAGGAAAACCTCATTCCATCAGTGTGGTACAAACCCCCGGAAAATCAACCAATTGGTTTTTAATCCTTTGTTAAACAAACATTAGACGGAGGATTTGCAAAAATAGCAGCTAAATAGAAATTCCGACAGTTGTTTGTTTACATTGGGAAATGGGCAATTCATAAAGTAGGCCTGTTCTTGAAATCTCGAATAAACAGACAAAATCTTCAGATTAATTGGNCCAAAAGGCAGAAGGTTTTGGCAGATTTTGTGGAGATTTTCATTTTTGTTTTAAAGATTTGTGTGCTTGATTAGGAAATATATTTCTGTCTCTGCGAAGTCTACCGTTTTCAGGACTTGGTAGGTTTGGAATTACCAATCAAACACACCCTAAGTAATGAGAACAACCAATTTTATCATCTATAAATATAATTGGATCACTGACAAAATAGATCAAAATAAATTTGTCTCTGGTGGTACCCAGAAAGTACTAAAACTTTGTCAAAGTTCTCATATTCCCTGTGCTGAAAGTTTCTTGAGATTTTCTTAGACATTTCCTCAAATTACCGCATTTAACACTGGCAGCTGATTGCCTTTGCAAACACCTAAAGGAGATTTTAAGTGCAATGCTTGTGTCTAGAAATTTCTCTCAAAGTAATATTGAGTAATATAGTAAGCAAGTGAAAACATGCTTTGGATTTCCTAGACAAAATACACATAGTTTTTTTATTAAATACTTTCTTCCCAGCACTCAAGTTTCTTAATTTTTTGGTGATCAAGACTTATGTTTCTTTTCTGCAAAGAATTTCTTAAAAAATATGTGCAAGCAACTCGTGGCTCTTGAGCAAGTGATGGCATACTAAAAAAGAGCCTATCAGTTTGCGCATACAAAAAATAACACCTGTTTTCTCAGAAAAGATTATGATGGAGAAGGCTTTAATAATTGATGAAATTAATTTGTATTTACTTCCTTGTTTACATTTCTGATGTTTGCCAGATACAATGACTACACGATATTTTTTATAAGGAATTTAGATATGGGGCAGGTAGCAGGGTTTTAAATTTTATGACATTTTTGCTACCAAAAGATTCTTAAATTTTCAAATGCTCTTACAGTGGAATAAATCTATTTTTGTTAAAAGAACTTCCATAGGGGATTTCTAACAAGCTTTACCAAATGACCCTGGGAAAATTAAGCTGCAAATCACAAAAAGTTGCCTAGCTTCAATCCAGGTAGCATGGAAGCAATTTCTTATAAAAAAATAATGTCTGTATTATTTTTCACTGCAACACCTTTTATTTCTATTATGAAACTCATTAATAAGAAACTAATTATATATATGATCCTAAAAAATTGAAGAACTATGGACACACATTAAAATAGCTTTTTGTAAGTCTTTCCTGTAGGGGAGTTGAAGTGTTTTATCCAGTTAAAATATTCACTACTATTTATTCGGATATGAATTTGCAAGCTTTGTTGGTCCCTTAATTAGCACAGAGTCATTGTCACAGGGAAAATAAGGTGGCTAAAGTCCTTGAAACCTTAAATCCTCAAATGAACCCTGAACTGCCCCCTTCATTAGAGAGAAACCTCATTCCATCAGTGTGGTACAAACCCCCGGAAAAATCAACCAATCGATTTTTAATCCTTTGTTAAATAAACATTAGACGGAGGATTTGCAAAAATAGCAGCTAAATAGAAATTCCGACAGTTGTTTGTTTACATTGGGAAATGGGCAATTCATAAAGTAGGCCTGTTCTTGAAATCTCGAATAAACAGGCAAAATCTTCAGATTAATTGGATAAAATANAGCACAGAGTCATTGTCACAGGGAAAATAAGGTGGTTAAATTCCTTGAAACCATCCTCAAACGAACCCTCCCTGAACTGCCCCCTCCCCCCCTTCATTGGAGGAAAACCTCATTCCATCAGTGTGGTACAAACCCCCGGAAAATCAACCAATTGGTTTTTAATCCTTTGTTAAACAAACATTAGACGGAGGATTTGCAAAAATAGCAGCTAAATAGAAATTCCGACAGTTGTTTGTTTACATTGGGAAATGGGCAATTCATAAAGTAGGCCTGTTCTTGAAATCTCGAATAAACAGACAAAATCTTCAGATTAATTGGATAAAATGAATAAATAACATACCTGGAAAGTGTATCCCAAGATTTTCAATCCTCTGCTATATCTCGAAAGCTTGAAAATACGGAAAACTCGAACGAGTCGTAATATCCTTAGGATGGAGAGACTCCCAACATTCGAGTTGACAGAGCTGAGGGCTATGGTGATGTAAAATGGCAGTATGGCGACAACATCTATAATATTCAAGGGTTGGTAGAGAAATTTACATTTCGTTGGGCAGCTCAACAATCTCACAATGTACTCAAGGGTGAACCAAATAATACAAATCAGTTCAATGCCATTGAAAATCGGTTTTGATGATTGTTTGATTTGATGGCCTGTGTTAACTTTTGAGATAACCGTCCCATTCGCATCTTTATTTATCTTGTAAACAGTTTCTTTAAAATCAGGCAATGTTTCCAAGCAAAACATTACGATAGATAACAGGATAACACTAACTGAAAATATAGCAACGACTCGAGCATATTGCGAGGTATCTGGGAATTCAAATAGTTCCCATATTGAGCGTTGGTACTTGTTCTTAGGTAATATTCTCTCGGGTTGTTCAGGTGCTTGGGAAGTATGCATGTCTGATTCATCTTCAAAGCCAAAAAATCGTAACTCTGCAGCGAAAATCCGCTCATCTAAAGTGGGGGGCTTCGCTAATACCCCTGTTTGGCAATAAGTCAATATAGCACTGAATGCTTTGCGATTTCGATCGAAGAAATACTCCTTAAAAACTGGATCAAAGAACATTTCACGGTGAGGTAAAGCGAGCAGACTTTCAGGGAACTTGGCCAATGTCGAGTCATATGTTTCATACCGTTTTCCTGATACATTCAAAACAATTCGCTTCGCTGCCTTGTCCGATGATAATGAATCCTCTGTGATCATTTTAGACATCTCCAAACTCTCTTTATCCAATCCTTCCCCCATGATCTCGGCTAGAAGGTGGTCGAATGCCCTTCCAGAGCCGAGAAGCTGGCTAAGCACTCCTCGACGATCTTCAGACCTTGAGCTGTCGGCTCTTGATTTTTGATGAAGCTCTCCTTCGTGCTGATGCGAAGTGATCCTCCTGTCTTCTGATGGCGCCCTGCTATTTGGAGGAGGACATTTATGCTTAGATGTTTTGCCTTCCTCCTGGGACCTGTAAGAGAGAAGAGACGTACTCCTTTGCAAATTGTGAAGCAAATTATTGTTTGGATTGAGATCTGCAATTACTGAAGTGTCGGCCGCAACGAAATTCATCCTGTTTGTTTAGCACCAATTGTAATATCTTCGCCTTTTCGTTCTCATATTTCAAACCGGGAGTAATAATAGTTCAAGTTATTTTACATCTCTCAAAAACTGTTCCAAGTGCATTTCTCACTTTTTCAAAAGTAGTCCCGCGGCGAGAAATCTTTCTAACGAAAAACATATCCCAGAAAATTACCCAAGCATCCATAATTTTTTGTATCTCGCGGTGAAATCTTTTATTTTGAAAGGAAGCTATTTTTCGTATCGCATAAATCGCCTTAGAATCTTTCCATCTAATTCTATCAAAGACTGTGCTACAAAACAATCATTTGTTTTGCAAATATTTGTAAATAATAAACCATTTTATGAATTTTGATAATAGATTTGTCTTTCTGGGCACCAGACGTTTTTAGAAGGAAATCAATGGATTTTCTATCCAACTTCAAAGTCTTTTTACAACAACTAAAATCGCCATGATTTCGCCACAAGTGTTTTGAAAAAATAGAAATACTTTTATTGCTAAAACTTTTCCAAAAATATTCCGAAGTTTTTCGATGCTGAAAATGGTATTGCAGTGATGGTAAAAATATGAACATGGCTCTATATTTGCGTTTGTTGTTATTTTACGCAATGTGATTGGCCTACTTTGTATAGTTCTGTCTCAACCAATCAAGATTTAGTGCTGACTCGGCTAGAGATGTTCGAGGATCAAGTAGCATGAAACATGATGAATTTTCGCTTATCTTTCCCTCTATTTGTTTTCAACTCCTGAAATTTCCATTATTTGGCTTTGGCTCTAAATTACAGATAAACAGACCTCAAAGTCTCCACATTTGACTTGAACCAAACCAACGTAAACAAATTTGTGGGATTTAAAGACCCATCGCTAACCACGATCCTTTGCGTGCCCAAGGAAAAGCAAAAAGCAAATAAAACTATAGCCTGCGTGCAGACTATACTTTTCCACTGCGAAGGAGTGCAAGTATAGTCTGCACGCAGGCTAATAAAACTAGGGCAGAAACGACCTTCGTATCATACGAGAGCCGACTTTGGGGCCGCAAAGGATCATGGCTAGCTATGGGTCTTTAATCATGTCCGAGCCTCAAAGTCTGTAATTTATAGACCTACTTGGTTGGCTTTGGACCACAAAAGAAGATACAAAATTGAGAAAAAACAGGATTTCTAGAGAATTTCAAGCTTACGAGATTTCTAGGGAGTGATTTGCCCCTAGCGTAGTGAACCATCTTAACCCATTGTAACGTAACGCGTAACGCTAAAGGTAGCTCGCTACTGATAAAAAATTTACACTCTGGTACACACTTGGTTTCCTTTCATGTGGCCCATGCTTGAATCAATATAAAAACAATGTGTGGGATTTAACCATCCTTGAGACAACTCCGTAACTGAAAGTCTGTATGTTCAAACCATTATCTATGCTCAAACATAGGCCACAAAATCTATTTATACTAGGTCGTGCTGCTTGGACCTGCTATTTAGACCCCGTTTACATGTTTACACGAGCAAAATGGGATCGATCCTAGCCTGAGATCAGGCTCACCAAGTCAAAAAATCGAAAAAATGCCTGATCTCAGGCTAAATCGATCCCAAATTATTGCAGGCGTTTACACGGGACCGATCCCAAAATATCTTGCACCAAAGTAATACAACGCAAACAATGCGCTTTGTTTCCACCTCTTTGTCCAAAAAACGAAGAGCGCATAAATAAAAGGAATTCCTAAAGCCAAACAAACGCTGACAAACAAAGGGATTAGCATCATTTCATATCCGTACCAATTTGGGATCGATCCTGTCATTTGCACCCGCAAAACTGGAACGCTTTCCTAGCGAACCCAAATTGGCACGGATAGCGGATCGATCCCGAGCGTTCCCGTGTAAACGAAAAGCCGATCCGTAGTNGTGAAGGTGAAGTTGCGGTTTTTAGCGCCAAGCGCTGGGACCGCAGAAATAGAGAAGACCTAATCGAGTCCGCGACCCCTTGTCATGACGCTCAAATGGTGGGGCTCTACCGGGCTCTACCTGGGATCGAACCCTGTCCGCCTGACTGTTCTGGCTGCAAAGTCAGAGGATTGCACCGCTGCGCCACAACACCCTCATGGGAATTTTCATCCCCGGGTGAAATTTCAGCCCGTTTACCCGAGGTGAAATTTCCCCGGGGTGGTAACTTCAATAGGGAGATGATGGGGGTGTACCATTTTGACATGTAAAATCACACCCTAAAATTTATAAAATTTTCCAAAAACCATACCCCAAAATTTACAGGCCATGCAAAATGCATGCCCTAAAATTTAATATGATAGATCAAAAAATAAAAATAGATTACCCTAAAGAATCATTTTTGAAAATGATACCGCAAAATTTATGATCATACCAAAAATGATACCCCAAATTTATGGCTATTTATGATGTTACCAAAAATGACACCCTAAAATCAGAGACGTAGGAACCGGGGGGCACTGGGGGCACGTGTCCACCCAAGATTTTGAAATAAACAAAAGAGTGCCCTATTTGTTTCAGGAAATTCCCCTTTAGCTTATTGAAAAAAGTGCCCTTGAAGTGTCGTGCCCCTCCAAGTTTAAGATGCTTCCTACGGCCCCGCCTAAAATTGATTATCTGCCTGAAAGAAGGCACCCCAAAAAATGGCACACCCCGTACCAGTATATATGAAAGCGACCCCCCGGGGAAATTTCAGCCCTTCTCTACGGTCAAATGCTTGTAAATACATGGAAAAGTTTCGCCCTGGGCTGAAATTTCACCCCGGGTTGAAATTACAACTCACCTACCTGGCTCTAGCCGAGATGAAACGTTAATCCCTTAATTAGCGTTTAATCTCTATTGTTTTGCAAGACAAAAATAATGGTAAATATTTTTTCAGCCCGGGCTGAAATATCGATGGCGCATGCGTTTTGTTACCCTGGGTACCAGGTAACATATTACCATGTTTGGTATTGAAATGCAAGATATTTATACGTCATTGCTAGAATTTGTTCAAACGATGCCGTTTTCAAAATATGCCGGTTAGAGTTCCGTTTTCAAAATCTACCGTTTTCAAAATCTACCGTTTTCAAAATCTGCCGGCAAAAAATGTGCCGTTTTCGTGTGAACGGGAGGCCTATCCGTCACATTTTTCCACCGTTTTCAAATTGTGCCGGTGTCGTGTGAACGCAGTCTAAGTCAAAATTATCCGTTGTTCATTTCCTTACTTGAAAGAGATAACGAAGAACTCAAAAGAACTGATGTTCAAGCCATGATTCCATCACCATTTCTCAGGGGAACAAAATAAAATCGTCTTCAATTAAATTTCGTATGCTTTTGAGTTTCGAAATAACATTTTACATCTTTGCATACCTGACAGCACCGGGACCGCACCAGGCCGCACCAACTAGCTCTACAAGGCCGTGCCACTGATTTTAATTCAGTTCTTTGTTTGAAATTTGTGTAACTCGGGTACCAGATTTAGGCTCTGGTATAGACTCAATACATATGTCGTAGTTTCGCTCTGTGACTGAACTGATAACGCTACAACTACAGCGACAACACTGCAGCGACAACAACAACAGCAATTCAATTCAATGAGTGTAAGTTGAGGGCCTTATGCAGTGAGGCTAGCTCTGTTGCCCAGGGTAAAGTTTGTTCAGCAATACTAAAGTCTATCTCAAATTACATGTCACGTGAGATTTGCGAAAACGCAAAAATACTGATGGTAAACACTTTAATTGTTTTTTCGCGGAAATTTTCACGTGACATCTTATTTGAGACAGACTTTAGTTTATAAAGTTTGCTTTGTGGTACTACATATATAATTAATTTTTCAGACGAAACTCCTTTATAGTGTAGCATGTCAAAGATTTAAAATGAAATCAAATGAAATAAAATGAAATAAAATGAATATTTGATAAAATCACACAAAGAGAGGTTTGAAGATTAGTAACATAATCGAATTTTGGCACTTTTTCAAAAAAGTTGCAGTCGTTTAAATTCACCCGACCCTGTATCTCTAAAATTCAATTTTGATCACAAACATACCGACATCCTAACTTCGCCGACATCTGACTGAACTGCTCCATAATTTTCTGCTTCATTTATTGCTCGTGATCAAATCAATCTCTTCTTTGCAGTTCTTAATTCTTGTATTCGTTAACGTCGGCTAAAACTTCCCAGATACTCCACGTAAAACTACTCCCTTTACAAGAAACTGCTCTCTGTGTGTGCACATCTTTGTTGATTATCCTCCGTCAAAATTAAATGGAGCTCGGAAGTTTAAGCCTATTATTTTTTTCAGGGGGCATCTCGGAAAATCTTTGTTGGTAGAAAAGTAAGATATCTTGAGGTTCTTAAGAAACATGAATAACCTTTTAAGAGCATAGAAGAAGGCTTTCTAGAAGGCTTTATAAGAAGGCATATCATTTAATGGGCAGTAATCTTCAAACTGGTTGAAATTCCACGAAGGATGAACTCTCCATCTCTCGAAAACCTACACACAGTCCCACACAGCTCCATTTGTTTTAGGGCTCAAGCTCAAGGTTTAAAGGCTACGTGATTGCTCTGGGGACCATCTCTATTATAAGAAAGAGTCTCTCTATGATAAGTCAGATCATCGAAAAAGAGGCTTAACTTTAAACTCCTTCTGGGATCTATCTTGCGGTGCTTAATCGGAAAAAAAGAACCGGTTGCGCGTGCACCGTATCTAAAGCTATTTTTCACTAGAGGCACAAGATTCCTCTCCCAAAATATTTCCATTGGTCGCAAGAGCGATTCTGCCTGAAAATTGAGTGGGTTTCTACTTTTGAGCAACGTCATTTTTCCGCAAGCCAATCAGATGCCTGGAGAGTTTTGATACAAGTGGAATTTTCCGCCTGGTGGAACTAGACTTGAGTTACGGAGCAAGCGTCCCCTCGAGCATAGGTTTCAAATCTTTAGAAAGGTCGGTGTAAAATTCTGTGACCTATTTCTTTGTATGGAATGGCTTGAAAGAAACTTTAGCTACTTTGTAACAATTCTACCGTTGGACTTTTCAGAAATCTTCAATATTTTCAGAATTAGAGTGCTTTTCTTCTTTTTCAAGAATTCAAGAAAATTTTTGAAAAAAACTCAAAACCATCGTAATTTCTAAACTTTTTGAGGAAACATCGAATAATTTTCCAGAAAAACATAGTTTATGAATGTCTACAATATGGTATCAAGCAAAAGTCTTTCACTCTTCTGGTTTGCGATTTAGAAATTTGATGACGTCACATCCTCAAATGAGTTGAAATATGAAATAGCCCAAAATATTTAGGGGGGAGGGGGGCAAAGAAGAAAAATGTCTTTAAATTTGGTAAAAATTATAGCAAATTTTGTTGTTCTCGCGGGAGTTATAGGGGGGCAACTGCCCCTGCTGCCTCTATGCTGTGTAGAGCCATAGAGAGCTTGTTCCATGTATGTCCCAAAAATTGACAAACCTGACAAGAATTTCCGGAGCCACTTTTAGAGAGAAAACTGGAAAAGACCAGTTTTCTGGCAACACATTCTCAGACAGAGGATTTATTTCACAAACACTGCATTTGAGCGAAAAAACATGCCTCTAAAAATCCTTCAGATTCATCTTCAAACCAAATTAAAAAATTGCTTTTGGGGAAAGAACTGATTTTCATCAAATCTCTTTTGTCACTTTTGTCTTAGCCTACGCGTAGACCTATGCAGTGGCGGATTTAGGAGGGGGGGGGGACAAGTGGGGGCAACTGCCCCCTTTACGATGAAAACTCAGCTTGGCGCCCCCTTTTGGCAAGAAATGCGCCCCTCGTCATGACCCTACCGCACTCTTTTTTAACTGTTTTGATTAGAATATGGGAGGAAACATACAAATCAACGCAATACTTAGTAGAAAAAACAAAGAATTTTCTTAACCTCGAGTCCAAAAATTTTTGAGCGCCTCCGGCGTGCTTTCGTTCTATTATATTTTTGGCGCCCCCTTCAACTTCGGTCTGGATCCGCCCTTGGACCTATGGGCTACTTTTTCACGGTTTTTAGAGACAGGAGTGACAGAGGCGACGAAAGAGAGACCAGGCTTCACCCCCCGAGTAAAAAATAATCTTGACCTATCTCCTCTTGGCAAGATGATAAGCAGTTAACCAAATAAGTTATAAAACCAAGGCTGTTATTATCATCACGTACTAACTAATTTAACTGAACTGTACACTCACATCAAACAGGAACTTTCTGTCTTTAAACTTTGTCAAAATTGATATTGAAACCTTTGTGTGAACTAATTTCTAACATACCCAACCTTCCTTATCCCACTAGCAAAACAAAGAAAGACTTTCATATTACAAAGTTTGTGATGCAATAAATATCCTCGATACAGAGTTATTGAGTAATATTCTAAAGGCGTTTTATAACGATCATACAATGAGGTCTATCCATTTCTAACCCAGGAAACTCAAATGAGATCACTAAAGATACAGTTATATTAATTTCCCTGATGATTGAACTAATGCTTTTTGCTTTTCCTTCACAAGGAAACAAGGGCGTACATAAATCAGGAAAGTACATGATAAGTCATAGCCACGTCAGTTTTAGTGGAGGATTACTAATAGGGTGTGACCTGCGTCTAAAAAGTTACAGCTGTTTGTGAAGGCTTTCCTTCTTGTAGCCCCTGTTAGTTCATCTCTATGCATGACCTCACAACTAAAATCTTTAGAACTAAACTAAAATAAAAAAAATAAAAAATAAATGGCAAGCTGAAATTCCTATATAGAAAACAAAGCTTTCTGGATAACTCCCTTCGTAGATTGCTTTTAAATGCTCTTATCCAACCCCACTTCGATTACGCATGCACCTCATGGTTCCCGATGTTGAATAAGAGGTTGTCCAAAAAAATCCAATCAGCCCAGAACAAATGCATTCGCTTCTATCTGCATTTAAACAACACAGTACATGTTGGGGCTGCAGAATTCAAAGCCATAAATTGGCTTCCGACAAAGAACAGAGTTGATCAACATACATGTGTAAATATAATGAAATTTTTCAAGGGAACAGCTCCAGCTTATACTGACGAAATATTCCACCCAATTGACCAAAGCCGAGTGACACGAAGGTCCAAGTTTAAATTAAACCTTCCTTTCCGCAAAAGTAACACTGGCCAAAAATGCCTGTCGTACTTGGGACCAAAAATATGGAATAGCCAATCTTCTGACTTAAAATCCATAGCTAATATAAACTCTTTTAAGCACAAAATCAAAGAAAATTTTTTCCAAAATATACAGAGAGAGGAAAACGACGTATATGTGTTCTACTAAAACCACGTCCTCTCTCACACTCAGTATTCAGTCTTTATTGAAAAGCACATAAGGATATATTATATATATCTCTTTTCTTTTTTACAACCACCTCTAAGGGGACCATTACGGAAATAAGGTCAACTCGATCTTTTAATGCTATCCCTGCCACTATGATTAGGGGTGTTTCTTAATTTATATTTAATGTATTGTTATGTAAATTGCTTATTTTAATTACTCTGTAGTATTTTCAAATTGTAAATTTTTAATTTTGTGGTGAATTTAAACATACATACATACATAAACAATACGGTAGGCTCTAGGAGCACATTGCTTGGACAAAAACGTTTAGAATCCTACATCCTGGTAGCCCTTTCTGGTTCTGACTCCGATCTATCGCTTCAGACCACAAATTTTAAGCACAAAAAATTTTGGTAGCCTCAAGTCAACATAAATTCCTAGCACTCGATGCTATGTTAGCCCTTTTTGGTGTTTCCTTCCCTACCTATCGCTTTAGTACATAACATTTCGCAGCAATGGCTGTGGTGAGCCTACCTCCATCAGTAGCTTTGGACCTAAATGTATCTAGCACCCAACGCTATGTCTGTGTCTTTCTCTACCTACCTACCTATGGCTTTAGACCATACTTAGCGGCACTTAGCAAGCAAAACTCTGGTAGCGCCTTCTGGTTCTCCTAGATGAGACAATTTCATGAAATAAACAAAAAGTCACAGGAGAGGATGAATAAAACCGTGACCTTGAACTCACCCTTAGCTATAGTTGAGAAAATAACTCTTTTCTGGAATTTCTTCAGCTCAGATCTTTGTGACTTGCAGACGCTTTATCTGGACTGTTAATCGAACTAGGCCTTTTATAGCGAATGTTTATTTGGTAAATCATGACAGGTCAAAACATCCTGTTAACGACAGTGTGGGAAAAACTCGAACAATTGCGGCGCATTGAAATTGAGCAATATTTGAGTCAAAATATGATGACAATTAGAAATCGATACTATTAAATGAATTAACAAAAATATTATCATTACAACTGTCCATATTGAAATGGATAATGTTTGACAGTGACGAATTAGACTTAACTCCACTCCTCAATATGTCTTCACTCCATTCCTTCTTTACGGCACGATCAATTGTACAGAAACATCCCCCTGCGGAGAAGCATATATTATCTGTTTTTGTTGCTGTTGTTGTAAAATAGCCCCAGCGAGTCTAGTGACAAATCACGAGTCACAGGTCTCTCTGACTTTTGAATGGTCCATGGTCCGTCCGGAATCGTGTGCGAGTTTGGTCGTCAAGACCCTTACCGGATTGTAAATGGGTCACCTTGTCAAGGTTGCTTGATTTCAAACATGCTACGGAGTAGTATGCCACTGGCTGTAACGCAGGTCCCGCACAGGTCCCGCACAGGTCCCGCACAGGTCCCGCACAGGTCTCTCTGACTCTTGAATGTTCATTGATCCGTCCGGAATCGTGTGCGAGTTTGGTCGTCAGGACCCTTACCGGATTCTAAATGGGTCATTTTGTCAAGGTTGCTTGATTTCATGCATGCTACGGAGTAGTATGCCACTCACTGTAACACAGGTCTCTCTGACTCTTGAATGTTCATTGATCCGTCCGGAATCGTGTGCGAGTTTGATCGTCAAGACCCTTACCGGATTTTAAATGGGTCACCTCACAAAGGTTGCATGATTTCACTGGCCACTGGACCACCAACCACTCTGTTTCTTTTGAATTTCATTCATCTAAAATTGAAACAACAGCTGAGCTAGTGGATGGAGGAAAATGAAGAAAATTGTGCGGGGTTATCTGAGATTATCCCCAGAGATTGTAAGGGATTGAGCAGTGCTCTAAGATAATTGTGAATCTGACTCACTCTGTGAGTTGTAAATCAAGTGCTATAAGATAATTGTGAATCTGACTCACTCTGTGAGTTTCTTTCAAGCCATTCAATTCAAAGAAAATGGTCACAGAATTTACACTGAACTTCTTACGCCAATTTAAAGATTTGGAACCTATGCTATCACATGGGTAATCAACAAAGTACAAAGAAGTACCTAGCACCGGGAAATTTCACAGCTACACTAGAGATTGTTTAGCTACCTTCCCGCTAGGCCATTTTCAAAACTTTTTCTTTAAAACCTTTTCTTCAAAATTTCTCACACTGTTTTGCATCGCCAGGAAATGCTTTGTAATAGGCACAAAGAAATTGCTACAGTTATGTTATGATACGTCGGCTGAGAAGGCCTCATTTACAAAATTCGTCATGATTGTTGGCTTTGTGAAGTGTCCTGAACGTAGGTCCTAATGCCAGACCATTTCGTAGACCAGCTACTTTTTGTAGACATACTGTCATTGATCAAAATACCACTCCTGGTCTACTGTGTTTGATGCTAGTACGTTTTTATATACCGGGTGAGTCAGAACAAACGTGGGGCGTTTAGCAAGCCATATTCTGATGAAAACAAGTCAAATCGGGAGTGTTGAAGTTTGATATTGTAGCAGAAAGATTGAATAAGTTATAGAAATTTAGTTGGTTGAAATCGGGGATTTCTTTCCTCATTTATTTGCGATTTTGTGATATAGCCATTTTAATGAAAAGTATCGCTAGTAAAAGAACTTTCAGCTTTCTAACAATGACAATTAAATGATTAGTCCCCTAGGGATACAACATAAGTAACATTAGTTTTTCCTTTTGTGCTCCAACACGATCCATGCCTTGTTTCAATTTTTTGGTAGAGAAACAATATGTTTGTTATGGTTTTGAAGATCACGCGTGCATGACTATGAATCTAATCTTGATCTAATTGAAGGCCTATTTTAGCAACCTTGCGAAACACCATTTTACTAAAATCGCTCGTAATTCTGGAACGAAAAGACCGATTTCGACCAAACAAATTTTCATGTCTAAGTTAGCTCTTCTTCTATACAATCAAATTTAAAGAAACGAATTTGCGAATTAAACTCCCTCAATAAAAATTGGCAAACACCCCACATTTTTTCTGACTCACCCGGTATGGTATATGTCATTAAAACTAAAGACACAAAAATTACAATGGTATCATCCATAGCCAAAAAATACGCAGGGTCACCGAGTTCTGGCTATGAATGGCACTTACAATTTTCAACTATAAATAAACTTCAACAAAAGAAAAGAAAAGTAAGAGAAATTAATATAAATTAGAGAATCTAAAGTGTGTCTCAAAATAGATGTCAGAAGATTCCACAGAACAAGAATGTACCTCTTTCGCAACGACACCAGCTCCGAAATACATCCCGGAATACCCCCACCCCCAAAACGATGCGGAGCCAAACCCCAAAGCCCGCACCGCCCCCAGCAATGGGCGGAACGGTTCTCCCATTGCTGGTACTCCGTGTCCCAGTTCATCAAATCCCAGTTCCACTGCATGATTCCAAATCATTCCAGTTAATATTTCACACCTTCAGGACGTACTTTGTGGAGCCAGAAATTCAAACGTTTCAGTTGGTTCAGTGACAGTAAACTTCCTCTATTTCCATGATAATAAATTTCTTACGGAACTTATGTAGTCATTTTTACCTCATATACACCTTCTCATTTAATGGATGTCATTTTAGAAAGTTTTCATAATCTCTTCATTACGAATTTTCAGACCCCAGATTCGGATGTAGCCCCAAATTATAGCTTTGTAAATTTGGAACAAGAATTCAAGAGAATAGTGACGAGCCCCAATGCTTGAACGAATAATGGGTGGGGGCTGCGCTAGTTTAAGTATAAATTGAGTGTGGACATTTTGAAGAAACATTTTAACTCTAAGCGGGGATGGCTCAACGGTAGCGCGCTTGACTACCAACCTGAGGGTTGGTGGTTCGAGTCCCGCCCTGTCGAACCTGCTACGTAGAGTGAGGAGAGTCGCTAACTCTCTGTAATTCCAGGCTAAAGGAATCGCGAGGTGTGGTCACATCGAGAGGAAGGACCAGGACATTGCTCGATAAGCTTAGCTTCTCAGTGTCCTAAAAACTACCTTCGGATGCTAGGTAGCAATATAGAAAAAAAAAACTCTAAACCTACCGAGTGAACTACGAATATTTTTTTTTCAAGAGGAGAAAATGGGGTTATGTTTTGTCGTCGTAAATACAGGTTTTTTTTATAAGAAACTTGGATCAGGACATAGTGCTAAAAGTTTCTTAACTTAACATAAACATTTCGGCATTTTAGTACTAAAAATTTCTTAATTTGTTTCTTATTCGATAAATGCATGAATTATCATGTAGTTTCCAACACTGCTGCAGATATGTTTCTTGACATATAAAACATCAGGTGGGAAGAAAAAGTGTTCTATTATCAATAATAAGAATAAGGGTTCAACGACATATTGATCATAATATCTTTGACTTTTGCTTTTGAAAGTTTCTTAAACTAAGTAATAGAGTTTCTTAAAGTTTCGGCCGTCCTAGTACTAGTTTCTTATAAACCAATTTCTTATTACAAACATGATTTTGGTTTTCTCTTGGAACAAACTAATTCGGTGCCCATCCATATAAGAAATCTGCAGTTGCTTATGACTGAAATTTTTAAAACAAAATTAGATCTGAATCCAACTTTTATGAAGGAAATGAAACATTGGTTACAACCTATTATTATTATTATTATTATTATTATTATTATTATTATTATTATTATTATTATTATTATTTTTTATTATTATTATTATTATTATTATTATTATTATTATTATTAAATATCTATTTAAAGTAGGCTAGAAAAAAATGAATAGCTAAATTAGAGCTAATTAAGGCCTACTATTTACAATATACACAATATACAATCAGATAAAAAATGTTACAGGACAAAAAGAGTTAAAAATCTATCCTGTTAGAAACCCAACTTTTGGGATATATATTTTGCAGAGCCTACAGTTGCATTTTTCACCATTCCAACATTTAATTTGTTTTTTGAAGATAGGAAGGCTGTTTGATTGCTTTATTCCTTGCGGTAAAAACTGCCACAGTTTATTTCCAAGGTAAGTAATGGACTCAACTCCAAAGGACGTAGTTCGTACTTTTGGAAGTTGAGCGTCATCGCCATGCCTTAGACTGTAGCTAATGTTTCGCTGCATGAAAATATCCTTCATGAATGGTGGATTCAGACTGCATTTTGTTTTATAAATTTCAGTCATGAGCAACTGTAGGTTTCTTACATGTATTGGCACGGATTTAGACTGCTCCAAGAGAAAACCGAAATCATTCTCGTTATCTTTGTATGCAATGCGTAATGCCCTTTCGTGAATACGATTTATTCTATGATTCAAAGCTCTATCATAGAACATCCAAACAAGCGGACAGTAGCTGAAATGAGACAAAACGAATGTCCTCATTAACAGCTGTAGTTTTTCACTGTCCATGTAACGTGATATTCGAGCAAGAGCATGAAGTTTTTGGCCAGCCTTTTTACAAAGAGCCTTGACGTGTTGCTTGAAAGAAAGTGATTGGTCAAAAGTTATGCCGAGAAGATTCTCTTCTGTACTTTCTTTCACACAGGCCTCGCCTATTTTGATTGTTGTTTTATTACTCCCTTTTGTACCAAAAGTCATTAAATGGCATTTGTCTTCGTTTAGCTTCATACCATTGTTTGGAAACCATTCAGTTATCTTAAGGGCATCATTCTCTAAATGCATAATGACATTTTCGATGTTAGGACCACACGCATAAATAGTTGTATCGTCCGCATAATTACAGATTTCGGTCTCCTCCAGGAACATAAAAAGGTCGTTCAGGTATATGTTAAACAAAAGGGGTCCTAAGACGGAACCTTGCGGTACTCCCAGGATGGTTTCTGTCCATGTGCTGAATGAACCATTGACCTTTACCCTCTGCTTCCTGTCGGTGAGATAGCTATGGATAAAAAGCAAGGCAGATCTACTGAAGCCATATGCATTCAATTTTGCAATTAATAGATCATGATTTAGACAATCAAAAGCCTTCGAAAGGTCTGTCAAGACAGCCCCTGCGACGCCCCCGTTGTCCATTGTCTTCTTGCAGGCTTCCACTAAACGTAGAAGTGCATGCTGTGTACCATAGCCCTCCCGAAACCCACAAAGGAGTGAAGACAGGAAACTTTGGACGAAAGGTAGCATTTGATCTTGCACCAGTCTTTCATAAATTTTTGATACCGATGGTAAGACTGTAATCGGTCGGTAGTTCTTTTTCGTAAAGGCATCCTCCTTTTTGAAGAGCGAGCTTATATCTCCAGCTTTCAATTCTTTGGGAAAAGTACCCTTGGATAAACCAGAATTGAACAAGTTTTGTATTGCAACAGAAAATATGTCAGAATTTTCCTTTAGAATTTTTGCAGGTATGCAGTCAACTGGAGAGGCTTGAAAACATGGTAACGACGCGCAGCTTCCAAAGGTACGCACTACTTCCTTTGGAATCGAGACTATAGCATTCCTTGGAAATAGATTGTGGCAGGTATTACCACATGAGATAAAAGATTCTAGCAACCTTCCAATTTTTAAAAAGCAAATAAGGTGTTGGAAAGGTGATAAGTGCAACTGCAGGCTTTGCAAAGCATATATACCACAGGTTGGGTTCCTAACAGGATAGACTTTTATGTTTTTATCCTTATGTAATTAGCCTTGATATATTTAATTTTTTTTTCTGTAATATTGTATATATTGTATTGTAGAGTAGGCTTAAATTAGCTGTAAATTTGAGCTATAATTAATTCTCGCCTACTGTAAAAATAAAGGAATGATGATGATGATGATTATTATTATAAAAAAACGTGTATGCCAATTTACAAATTGGCAATTTGTTTGAGCACGAAGAGCCAAGTCCTAGCAGAAACAAGAATATAGCTCGATTTGTTCCACGCTCCTCCAAAAAAATCTTTCCCACTAATCCATAGCAATGCTTTTGCAAAGAAAAACAAAACAAAGTCTTAACACAACTACTCTAAAAGATAATATTCAGTTCCAGAACTTCGTTACTTTGTTATACCTTGGAAAAACAACAATTTTTGTGTTATCTACTAAAGGAATTATGTGTCTCAGTTTTGCTGTGAATGAACAATAAAGGGATAGGCCAATTTCGGGGCAGTCATTTGAAATATTGTTTTTCATTATCAAATTATTATATCACTAGCGTAGCAACTTAAATCAATATTATGGTTTTATTCAAAATGTGATATGAAAACTTTTAGCCACAATGTCCATTTTTTGGAATTGCTGAAACCTATGATAGTGAACAAGCGCAGGCGTTGAATTTTGGACAATAGCAAATTCTGGCTGGGAGAGCAATAAAAAACAAAATCCAGACGGCATGACATCATAATAGCAGCGTTGAAAACACAACGCCGTCTTGTTTTGGGGTAAATATTCAGAAAATTTCTATAAGTTTCTGAAATAAATTTGCAAACAGTGGCATAAAATCGCTCTTATATTCTCCTTCGCGATAGTGAGAAAGGAAAGGATCGGTAGAAATTGTCAGTCAGAACTAAATCAATGAAATTATTGCACGAATAAGGTGTTATTGAAAGCAAATCATAAATTTATTTCAAGAAAGCTGCGAGAAACTAGCCTTTACGACGATAATTTTGTAAACAGCTCCATAAGCTCCATCAGTGTAAGTTGCTCGTCGCTTCTCTGAAGTTAACCTTCCTATTCGACGTCCGCCTACCTACCCGTGAAAGTTTTCAAATGATTTGTTCAGGTTTCAAGACTTCTAAAATTGATTTATTTCTATAAATAAACAAGACACTTTCAAAATCAAGTGCAACGCTATGTTTTTTAATGGCTTCATTTACCCCAATTCTGATTTTCGAGCGCAAATTGATAAAGTCACGTGACATGTCGTTGGTATAAATAAGGAAACATAGGTTTTGGTAGTTTTTACCTGGTTTTTCCCTAAAAGCATGGGCACTGAATTTTGAATAATAACAAATTCTGGCTGAAAGAACAACGGATAAGAAATCAGTCGAGTCTGCACGAAGGCTAGTACATGATGCAAGAGTTAGTTGAAGGGACCTACCTCTTTCGGACTGAACTGCAAAATCGTCGCGATGGTGGTCGTTAATTGATGCTTAACAGAGTATGAATCAGATAATATGTATCGCAACACTATGTTCTTGATGTACTCTAGATTCGCATTTTCACGCGACCTAAAAAGAAAGAAGAACTTCAAATCAGCACAACTTTAAAGACGTGTATTTTTATTCATACAGACGGCATGACGTCACAGCAGCGTTGAAAACACGATACCATCTTGTTTTGGGGTAAATCTTCAGAAAATTTCTATATATTTCTGTAGGAAATTTGCAGAAAGTTGCATAAAATTGATCCTCTATTCTACCTCGCGATAGTGAGAAGGGAAAGGATAGATAGCAATTTTCAGTCAGACCTAAACCTGTGAAATAAAATGGCTTCATCTACCGCACCTTGGATGTTCGAGCGCGAATTGGTCAAGTCATGTGACATGTAGTCTGTATGAATAAAGAACTAAAAGTTTGACCTTCTGCAATTGTTTCGAAGACCAAATAAGTTCGATAGATGATCACTATTTCATTTTTTTAGGAGAGAGACCACAAAGAAACGGCAGGAAATATGATATATTTTGAGCAATATTACTTTACAAAATATTGTATTTTTAGCTAAAAAGATTTCATATTAATTGATTGATTAATTGATTGATTGATTAATTGATTTCATATTAAAGTTCGAGTCCTAAATGATGTAAGAGCTTTGTCAAGGACATCATAAACGAATTCAATAGATAATAACGCTAAAGATGGTGACCGCGCAAAGCATGCTGGTAAAGAGCTCCCTGACGACCACCTGGCGACATAAAAATGTTGGTCTGCCGTTTCGACTACCTAGCTGTGGTAAAGTTCCAAACAAGTAATCAATTTTAATTCGAACGCCAATCTTTAATTAAAACTTCAATTCGAATCAAAACTTTAATTTTTCTGCTTTGGAAAGGTTTCGTTTCCCACCATGTTGCATTCAAATTCAAGGTTGATTCAAATTGAAGCTACCTAGTCGAAAAGGCAGACCGAAATTACGTGGTTAGGTGGTCATCCGGGAGCTTTTTACAAGCATGCTTTTGCAGCAAAACACGACAGAGACTTTAGAGCCACTTTAGAGTGGTGTAGGATCAAAATTAAATTTGATAATCATTTGTTTTGATTTCAGGAGTATTCTTTAAAAACAGGTAGCGGGTAAAAGCACAAATTCAATACCAATCCTTGACACAATTGCACATAAAGACATTTTTTTATCAGCAATATGATAAAAATATGATGATTTTTCAAAAGGTTTCACAAGTTTTTAAAGAATATTCTCTAAAACAAACCTGTTTCTTTCAAGTCTTCTTATTTCTGCCTTTAAAGTATTCATTTGTTCTATAAATTGCTCTTCCCTGAATGAGAAAAAACATTTTCCCTTAAACATAGGAAATTTCAGAGAGTTTAGGTATGAATTAGACATAAAACAACCTCGTTCCCATAGCCCAAAAGGAGGCTGCTGAATCAGTATTGAAGTAGGAAACTGGACCTCGGAACCAGGTTGGACATAAAAGTCATGCCAAAAGGATATTGATAATCAGGGCGCAATCTTTTAGGCATCTGAAGTTTCCAAAATCTTCTGACAACGGCAGAATTCGATCTTTTTTCATCGAAGGAATGACATTTCCTTGCAATCTTCCTCTGAAATCTCCCAGATGTAGGAGCAGAAGATTCCTGACGCTTCGGAACTGTGCCATTTTTAGAGGAGCTAAAAAAATTCGTCAAAATCTCTCAGACGTCTACTGAAGACAGCATACATCAGAAGAATGGATTTTCGTTAAAATTAGTTCAAGCTTGCGAGGGTTACGGTTTTCGGAAGAGGGGCACGAAAAGAATGGGATTTTAAATCCTTTCAACTCTACAATTTTCAGAAGATGCCACAAGAATATGCCCTCAATCAGGTCATACGCCTATTTGAATGGAAGTGGAGCTAGCTTTAGCAATATCGTAAAGTTATTGTTTCTACATAGCGCCCTTACTATGATTCAACCAGGGAGCGCCTCCTGAATTCAACATTCAAAGGCGCTTAGCAATTCCATTACCCCACTCAGATCAGGCATTTTTTCTCCCCTGGCGAGGATTATTGACACAGCGTGCAGCCTTACACTTGGCGTTTTCTGATGTCTTTATTGCCCTCATCACTCAGGTACAAATTGTACACCTTGGCGAGGCGTTGTACCTACAAGACCAGGTGTTTCCAGGAGGTCACCCATCCTGGTAATGATCTGGCCTTACCATTAACTTCGGTGATCAAATGGGAACCGGTGTATCCACGGTGGTAAGTCGTAAGTATTAAACATTACCTATGTTGTTCGTCTCTCAAGAGAGATTCCAGTTCTAAATTTCGACTTCTCAGGGCGGCAATCTCGTTTTGAAGATGAGTCATTTGCTGCATGTAGTACACAAGGCTACCTTCTGACCCAGCCTAGAACAGAAGGAGATCTTGTGACTGGCTACAAGTGGCTACGATTTAATATTAGACATCAAAATCTAAAAGAGAATTACCAACACACAAAAGATTGAAGAATAACTTAAAATAAAATTATGCCTCGTTTGCCTTGAAATAAAAAGCAACTAATGCTTGATTTTCCTTTTCTAGGGTACCAACAAGAGCTTTGCATGCAAAAGTCTAAACGATGAAAGACATTCTTTCTGTATATTTTACTTTGGTCCGAAAGATAATCTGAAACAATTTGTGGACTTTGGCAGAATCTGGGATTTCAAGCATATGTCAGAATCAATATTCACGACCCTATTTAGCAAGACTAGCCTTAGTTGTTTGTAGTTGATTGGCTAATTTCAAAATAAAATTCGATAAAATTCGCTTTCCACCTATTGGTTGTTGAAGGAACGATGAACAAGGTCCAAATGGCTGCCACAAGTAGAAATTCAGCTAGAGGAGGCTCGCCCTAATTCGACCACTTTTAGGGCGAGCCTCCTCTATATGAAGCAGTGAGCAAAAAACTGTCTTTATCTAAAGTTGAAGTCTTTTAGTTCCTTGGGAGAAAGTGAACGTAAGACAAACTAAGTACGCTCGCAATTATCTGGTTACAACCTGCCTTAAAGGCACTGGGGCAGCCGGCATGCATTGTGATCGTTTGTCTTTTTTCGTTGATCTTCATGCAGCATAAAATTAGCCCACCTTTACAAATGGGGCTGCAATGCATGCCGGTTGCTCAAGAGCCTTCAACTTGTAGTTTCGTTTGCGTTTGTATATGTAAATTTCCTTTTTCGTAGTAGTAGTTGTTACGTGCAGTTTTGTGTAGTTTTTATTATTTTCAGCTAATAGCCGCGGGGTAGACATAGTATTTTGCTCCCCGTGTTATCGTCTCTGTAGTATTGTAGCGTAGTTTGTTGGTATTGTAATCAGTAAACTTTAATGGAATACAAAAAGAACAAAGAACTACGTACGCTATTTTGTCTCGTAAGCAACTGCCGCACCGCAACCTCCGTTTCGACGGATCTTTTTGCGATCTGCTCCTGTCCCGGTGACGTCACAACTGGCTGCAAGCTTCTATCATTATCATATCGAAATATCCGTTTGTCCGTCGGACTCGCAATTTCACTTCCTTTCAACCGACTGATGTCGGAATCTTTATCAGCTAATAACAGAAGAGTCCTGTCTCTTTGTTTTTTAATCTGTTCTTCTAGGCTCAGAACACTAAATCTATGAATTTCTTTCAAATTTTCAATTTCTTTTTTATGTTTCTCTCCAATTTCAGTCACGTCACATTGCAAATTTGAAATTGTTTCGATATAATCCTTTTCTTTGTCATCAAACCAATGCCGAGCGTCATTTAATTCTTTTTCTAAGTCCTCAGATTTTTGTTTAACAATTGAAAATTCTTGGGTACCAGCACTGGAAGGTTTGTCGATTAATTTCATCCTCTTCATCTCCATTTTGTAATTTTCAAATTCGTCTTTCAGTTGCCTGTATTCTAATTGACATGCGCGATGTGTCGGGTCGTTATGAAGTATGTTATCTAGTTCCGCGACTGTGATTGGCTCCGTTGCTGCAATGAAAAGCATACTGTTAGTTACTATATTCGACAGAAGTTTAGCTTACTAACTGAATAAAGATAAATGGCCTAAACGAAATATAAATACTACAACTGAGTCACGTGACTACAGAAAGATGGGTGTACGAAAGGGGGCACCCTACAATACTATGTTTCAACTAGCTCTGAGGTTGTGACGTCATCAAATTGCTAAATCATCGACTAAAGAAGCGACAGATTCTTGCTTGCCGCCATATTGTAGACCTTCATAAACTATGGTTGTCCATGGGCGTTAAGAAACGCGGTAGTTCCTACAACAGTTTTTTCCTCCCTGTGTCCCTATGCCCGTGAATGTTGTTGTTGTTGTGTCTGGTTTTCCTTGTATCACTGTGTTCTGTTAGGGACACAGGGAGGAAAAACTGTTGCAGGAACAACTACCGCGTTTTTTAACGCCTATGGGTTGTCTTGAATTTCTACAGTTTTCCCTCTATTAATTTAGAATTAACGAATGCACATTTCAGCAAACGAAAACACATTTTACAATTTCAAGATAGCATACCTATTTGGTTTGGCAAATCATCTTCTTTGCCATTCCACGTGAATCTCAACAATCCTTTCAGCTTCAACACTTGATCTTTTAAATCACTGATCTGATTGTTCCCATCAAACGCACTGACCAAACTGGATTGCTTTGGCACTGTCACATTGGGTGCATCTATTTGTGCCAGTCTTTCTTTCAGTTGTTGAATGACCAATTGGTCTTGATAGCGCACTTTCTCGTAGCTTCCAACAATATCAGACAGTTCTGTTAATTTAGTCTCTGAAACAAAACAATGTTATTGATTAGGACATAGTCATATGATTAGGAATACTCAAAAAGGTATTAGCAACGATGAAAATCAAGCATATGCTTCAAATCTTTAAAAAAGGTTGTGTAACGTTCTACTACCTCGTTCTTTGAATTGAATGGCTTGCAAGGAATTTCAAGTACTTTGCTGTAATTCTACCGTGGACATATTTTGATGCCTTGATTATTTTCGAAATAGTGGCGTTTCTCTTTCATTGAAACAATTTATGGACATTGTGGAAAAAATTAAAATCATCGTAAATCCTAAACTGATTGAGGAAACATGATACAATCTTCAAGAAAACCATAGCTGATGAAAGTCTACAATATGGTGGCAAGCAGAAATCTGTCGCTCTTCTGGTTTACGATTTAAAAATTTGATGACGTCACAGCCAAAAATATAATAAGCGCCACCCTTTGGAAAATAATCACGATATCAAACAATTTCCACGGTAGGATTACAGCAAAGTACTCTAAGTTCCTTTCAAGCCATTCAATTCAAAGAACGAGATAATAGAATTTCACACCAATTTTTTAAAGATTTGAACCCTATTCTTGAAAATCGTATATTGATTTCAAGATATTATAGTCTCGTAGTTGCCAACAATATTCGACTGTTCTGTTAATATTGTCTCTAAAATAAACTAACATTTTTTATGAACTCTGCTGCATGAGTTGTATAAAAGAAACAAATTTAATGAACTACAATCGGGCCGAAAACTCAGTCATCCCGAAAATAATCAAGATATCAAAAATCGGCAAAATAGAATTATATAGCAAAGCACCTGAAGTTCCCTTTGAGACATTAAATCAAAAGGAAGATAACCCAACCTGGTTACGAGGGCCAGTTTCCTACACCAATACTGATGCTGGATTCAGCAGCCTCCTTTTGGGTCATGGGAACGAGGTTGTCAATAACCATTTGTCCGATCTTTTTTAAAGATTTGATGCCTATGCTGTATTTCACTTTGAAATGTTGAAAGGGAAGAGATAATGCACGAAGAAGCCAATCGACCCAAAATGCAATTCAGGCCTGAAACCTCTCAACTTTGCACGCAGATGCTCTAAATAATGCACCACTTCGACGAACGTCCACCATCATGGAAATTTTTCCAACTTTCATGATAAAACATTTTCGACTCCAGATTCGGATTCAGCACTCAAAATATAGTCCAGTTGCAACGTTTCATCTTTTTAGTCCTTGTTATATTGATTTTACGGTGATATTAAGCTCTGTCTTTCATAAGGGATTTGACCACGAAAAAAGTTTGGGGGTAATAGTCTACCCCCGAACGATTTTTGCGGTCAAAACCTTTATAAAGTCACAAACATTATAGCACCGTAAAATTAATATAACAAGGACTAAGAAGATGAAACGTCACACCTAGGCTATATTTTGACTGCTGAATCCGAATCTGGAGTCGAAAATTCTGTATCATGAAATTTGGAAAATTTCCATAATGGCGGTTGTTCTTTGAAGTGGTGTATTGAGCTATTGGGTCAAAAATTCTACTCAGTGCCCTAATCATAGTTATGGCTCAGACTCTCCATCTCACAGAGACAATATTCACAAAATTACCCCGTTTCTAAGGCTACATTCACACGATGCCGGCACATTTTGAAAACGGTGAAAAATGTGACGGTAGCAAAATTCTAGCTAGCGTTCACACGATAACGGCACATTTTGAAAACGGTAGGAAAATTAACGGTAAAAAACTCGTTGCAATCTCCCCAAGAATTTGATGCCAAAGGAATGTACCCACGCCGTAAGAATCGATCAGCCTCGTTATGAAAGCGTCGAAAAATGTTGTTTTCGAGTGTTCACACGATGTCATTTTCAAAATGTGCCGGTTAGAGTTCCGTTTTCAAAATCTACCGTTTTCAAAATGTATCGGCAAAAAATGTGCCATTTTCGTGTGAACGGGAAGCCTATCCGTCACATTTTTCACCATTTTCAAATTGTGCCGGTATCGTGTGAACGCAGTCTAACTCTATAATAAACACATAACAAACCAAGTTGGGCGATTCTTTCTTCCTCCATTGTAGAAAATCTTTTCAGTGCCTCTTCAGCCTCGTTCGCCCGTTTCTGTTCTTTTCTCAATGCCTCGCAATGATGTCTCTTTAGGCCCGTCATTTCGTCGGATATTTGCAGTAATAAATCACTTGGCTGCTTGGAAGTGTCCTCAAATTTCTTCAGTTTTGTTGAAACTTTAGTTAGCTCTTCGGATAGCTTTTCAATTCTTGACTCGTAGGCCCTCCTACTGTCAGGGTTCTTGTCAGCTTCTCTTCGCTATAGTGCAATACAAAACGCTAATAATAAAGTGGATGATCGGATAGGTGCATTAAAAAATGTTCGTGCAACGCTAGGATGCACGAAGAAACAAATTGCTGTTGCTGTTGTCATAAAAAGAGATTTTTCAATGACAGGCCAATTTTAAACGAATTTTGGTTTTGAACTCTTGAAAAAAGTGCCCCTTTCTCACACAAGATTCAAATCCTTCATACTTGTTGACAGAAAATCCGCTCATTACATACGCAAGTACCATTTATGATTTACCACATTGAACTGCTCTCTCCAAGCCTCAAATTTGGTAAAGCAAAAAGGCCTATTAATCCGACCACCGGTATATGACTTTTGATCACAAGCAACATCATTTTGACATGTATTAAGCTAATAAATTGAGGTCTATCAGAGGTTTTAATGGAGCTGTGTGGTACTGCATTTTCGTTGAAATCGTGAACGATTTTAAACGTTCCGGAAACTTCTGAAAATGATTTGAGTTTTATACCGGGTGTCCCAAAAAAAGTATACAGATTTGGTCGACCCTAGCGATGAGAATTTAGCGCGAATCAATCCGAAAACATTTTTAAAACATACCTTGATAGTCAACTTGAACATAGATACCTTGTTTGTTGACATTGATGCTTTGAGAGTTGAAATATTAATCTTTAAAGGACAAATTTGCCTCGACCTCCAAACCAGAGCTTTGGCGTTTTGGCCTAAGTCATGAAATCAGTTGTTGATATTAAAATGAATGAAGCTTACTTTGGAGCTCCCTTGATGATAAGTGTCACGTAAATTATACTTTTTAAAACATATCTGTTGTGCAATGTCTAATTTTTCCCCTCCTGTTAAAAATTTTCTTAAGTCTATTGTTGACTTATTCACTTTGCTTCAAGAATTTGCTTAGGCCAAAACGCCAAAGCTCTGCTTTGGAGGTCGAGACAAATTTGTCCTTTGAAGATTAATATTTCAACTCTCAAAGCATCAATGTCAACAAACAAGGTATCTATGTTCAAGTTGACTATCGAGGTATGTTTAAAACATGCTTTCGGATTGATTCACGCTAAATTCTCATCGCTAGAGTCGACCAAATCTGTATACTTTTTTTTGGGACACCGGTATTATTGGCCTTAACATTGATTGTGTCGAATTTAACTACCTAATGGATACGTCGAATAACTGATAAACATGATTGTTGTCTTCATTGTCATATCCAGTTTCGTGGAAATCCTCCCAATTTTTAATACATGAAGAATCACAGATCTAAATAAACATGGCGGATGCCCCCATTTGCCCCTCCTTAAACATGCCATTGCAAACATACTATTTAATAGTGGACATGTTCAAATTAGTCCAGATGATTTCATTCTCCCAAGATATAAAGCGTGCTTAGACGTGTTCGCATCATTGTTGTAAGGGAGAAATATTAGGAAAATTTGATCATAATTTTGGGCCTGTTTTGAACGTTTCTTCGCAACGGAGTTGCTGATTTCAGTCAGGTAAATTTTAAAATGTATTTGAACCTGTCCATTATTAAATAAAATATTTTCCTCTACTATTGTCTTGATATCCAGAGAGCAGTGGATTTTCAAATGGGGATTGTTTTTGACTCACCCTGTACATGTTTTATGAAACAAACAATTGAAAGAAGGTGAATAGAATTACCTCTTGCAAACGAATCTTGAGTTCTTCTTTTTCAAGACGCTCACTGGAGACTAATTGCTGTATTTCTTTCAACATAACAGCATTGTTTTCCTGTTCTGAATGCAATTCTACTTGTTGTTGTCTGACACGTGATTTCAACTAGTAAGGAGCAAAAGGTTTTTCTTTTAAAGCAAGATTACAGATCTTACAAAAGAACACAATTCAGGGACAACGCAAAATTTATTTTATTACATGGCCGGTGGAGAAAAAAAAAATTATGCAATAAATCTGCTCACCCTGTTGAAAATTTTTTCAATAAAACTAACCGCCCTGCCACCCTTTCTTCAAAACATGTATCTGCCCCGTTCTTCTAAATGTTAGTTGTTATACTACAAATGAATAATCTAATGATCATGACAACATCTGTTGTGGTTGAAGTCCAAAAGACATAACGTGTACTTATTCTGCAAGTTTTTGCCAACGAGAGATACAGTATTGACTTTGAAGATTTCAGACACAAACGACTGATGAACTGTTCTTGGATTTTGAAAGGATGGACACTTTGGAATCATTTTAAGCACGTCTCTTTAAGTGCTTCTCATGTTGTATTGTATTTACATTTTTTTGTCCAAAAGGAACAATTTTATTTTTCAAATTTCATTTTTAACTCATAAAAAAGTTACTGCCCCGTATCTATTCGCATGATAAAAAGTGATAACCCCGTTCTGCATGTGCTAAAATAAATTTATAAAATAAATTTTGCACTGTCCCTTACGTCTGAAACAAAGCACATTACACTGTAAACAAAGCACTGTCATGAGATGGTATTATGAAATTAAAAATTTTGACTTCAAAAATCAAATAAAGAAATTATACAGTATAATGATTTCTACATACAGGGCTTGGCTTGTGCATATTATCATAAAGATTTGCCGAGCACATTTACCGAGTATATCAAAAGTTGTCATGCTTTAGTGTTTTCAAAATAATTAGCTAAAGTAGTCCATGAAAGTGGTTTTTGTTTCCCAACATGGACAGTTGAGGTTTGCTCAAGTTGAGGTTTATTGGTTCCACAACAAAATCACCAACAATAAAAAAATAATAACATTACTGTAATAAGTGATGTTAACAGATGAACACTAAAGATTGTGGCTAGGAACTTTTTACCAAGATGCAAGATGCCTTTGGATTGTTGCCAAGATTGTTACCAAAGATTGTTACCTTTTGATTGTCACCAAGATGCAAGATGCCTTTTACCAAGATGCCTTTTGATTAAAGAATGCAATTCATCTTTGGTAAAAAGTTCCTTTCTGCCATCTATAGAATTACTGTCTATTCAACAATCAGGGATTAAAATAGAATTACTTTTGGTAATTCAACTAAGCTTCCAGCATCACAATTGTTAAAATCGTTATACAGTTTTTTTACACTTTTGAGCTTACCTCATGCAATGTTTGATCAAGTTCTGTGTTCTTTGTTTCAAGTGTCTCTATGTGCTCTTCAGATTCTCTCAGTCTCTTTTCTTGTTCTTGCTATATAACAAAGAAGGTACTAAATTTGTAAGGCAAGGGTTTAAAAAAAGGCAAATTTGGCCAAGGAACTTCTTTAGCTATTGAAAATAAGAAAGACTTGTGGGCCATAAATTTTTCACTGGAAAATCCACCATATAATTTTACCACCCTGATTTTGAAGCAATTAAAATTACAGTACTGTATGTTGCACTGTGAAGACAAATCGCAAATTTGATATTCAACAAACTTTCTTCAAATTCAGTTCTTCCTCAGATCAGGATGACCTTCCAAATAAAATAGACAGGTTTTTTCTCAAAAATATAATAAATAACCCAGTTGTCTGTCAACTCACAATAGCAAGCTTCTTGTCAGCTTGAAAAGCAGCTTCCATCTTTGATTTCTCCTCAGAAACAGTGGCCAAAGCCTTGCTTAAAGTTGATATTTTCTCATTGAGATCGTCAATTTCTTCACTGTCCCCACCATTCTTATCTCCAATGTCTGCATCATCAGTTTGAAGCACACTGCTAGACAGCTGATCCCTCTCTTGAATATCAGAGTCGCTTTCATTTTGAAAATCTTTCCACGGACTTGCAGTTAAGGGATCCGCTCTCTTACTCTGGCTGTCATTTTTCTTTGCCTTCCTCCAGCCATCTTGGTTTGGTGATGAAGACAAGGCTTTCACGGTTGACTCCAAAGCATCTTTCTCCTTTTGCAAACTCTTGTAAGCGTTAACTACATCTGGTAGGTGAAGAGCAACAAAGAGCGGTTTTTGGAAGCAATTTCTCAAGTATCAATATAATCCAAAAAGCAGTCAATCCAAACAGATCCAAAATTCAAAGAACAAAAGGAAAATAGTATACCATTTTCCTGAATTTTATGGAATTCTGTGACTGGATATGCGGAGGACTTCATATGATTTTAAGAATTTTCCCTGAATGTTTTGCTATCTCTCCAAAATTCGTATTTGATAGGAAGCAGACTTTCTGCAAGTCTTGCTCCATCTAGCTCTCTCTGTATTGTTTGCATCAAATGTTAGGGGTCATCGACAAACAATTTTGTCACAGTTAACGGAATTGGGCCGTTAACGGCTCAACCCCCCTCCCCCCTCTTAACGGACCACTAGATTGATCAACAGATTTTCTTGTGTCGTGGGCCTTCCTCCACCTCTCGTCATAGGTCCTTATAGGCCTATTATTTGTCTTTGGTTGGGGCCTAAGCCTATGGCGATTTTATTGTCTAGATCGTGACGTTAAAATTAAGTTGTGAACTGTCGAAAAATTAACCATTACAAGTTATTCTTTAAAAATTGATAATGAAATATTACTTATTTAAATTTTCGTCACAAAACTATAATTTTTAACTGATTTGAGCTGGACCCCCTTCCCCCCCCTAACGGCCCAATTCCGTTAACCGTGACGAAAATTGTTTGTCGAGGACCCCTTAGTCAAATCTCTGCACAAACAGGTTCAGGTTCATCATTTTAAAATTCCACACTACGTACATAACACAAATTAAGATTAAAATAAATTTCAAAATATGAAATATGAAAGAATAAATATATATTTACAGATGTTCAACTAAAACAACAAGATATTTTTAGAAATTTAGTGAACGGTGTTTAAAATAGATTGCAATTTCAAGAAGCGAAATTGCTCAAAAACCTATTGGAAAGTCGCTTGCGTGCCATCTCAATAAAATGATTTGCTAAAAGTCACTATTACAAGATGTAAGACTTCCACTTATTATTTTCCCGATTGTAATCACCCTCAATTTCCATGCATACCCCTCTTTTAATTTGGTGTTCATTAGGGGTCATCGACAAACAATTTTCATCACAGTTAACGGAATTGGGCCGTTAACGGCTCAACCCCCCCTTCCCCCTCTTAACGGACCACTAGATTTATTACCAGATTTTCGTGCGTCTTGGGCGTACAACCACCTCTCGTTATAGGCCTATTATTTGTCTTGGGTTGGGGCCTAAGCCTTATGGCGATTTCATCGTCCAGATCGCGACGTTAAAATTAATTAGTGCGCTGCCGAAAAATTAACCATATACAAGTTATTCTTTAAGAATTGATAATGAAATATTACTTATTTCAATTTTCGTCACAAAACTACAATTTTTTAACGGATTTGAGCTGGACCCCTCCTCCCCCCCCCCCCTAACGGCCAAATTCCGTTAACAGTGACGAAAATTGTTTGTCGATGACGACCCCTTAAAGAATTTTAATTTTGGGGTGCACAAGACAGGCACAATTCTATCACTTTTTTGCATTCATTGAAGACACAAGTGGATGAAATTCACAACCATGCTAGAACTCCTGTTTTGTTTTGGAAACATCAACGAGGGTTGTGGATTGATTTTCATTCATTTTGATTTGATCATCAATCAAATTAGTTTATAATCGGATCGGATACACTACTCACTCACCTCTAAGACGAGTTTCATACCGCACAATCTTTTGTTCCTGATCTTCAATCTTTTCTAATAGCTTCTTATCATTTCCCTTATTACTTCGGAACATATTTCTGGACAAAAAACAACATTCCCCTGCCTCTACTCTATTTACGTGTCTTCCCGTCCACCATCTTGGAAGTTGACATTTGTCATTGTACTCATTACATAGGTCTCATACTTTCAATCGATGTTGTTGTTGTTATCGCTTCAGTGCAGGAACTAATCAGTTAAAGGTGCAGTGATATGGACCAATTGTTGTAAGTCTAATATTTGTCTTAATCTCCTTCAGATAACCCAGAACGAGACTTCATAAAACAAAATGGCTCCTCGAAGCTTGGCCATGTGAAGGGAGATTCGGGACTATTCGAGATCGCTGAGCCTCTTGATCTTAATAAATGGTAATCTCACGTCCTCAAGTAAATTGGTGAAAGGTACAAAGTAAGAGGTTTGTATGAATATTGTTGTGATTAAAACATATGACTAGAACGCCACGTGATAAACTAAACGCAAAAATGATAATAAAAAATGGGCCTAACTAAACATATATTTTGAGGTTTCACTTGGCTTTGTTCTTGATGGTCAGCACCTGGTGTGCAGAGTAATGTCTTTAATAAGAATTTATAGTCTATTAGGACTTGCATGGAGGAGGACAGGTTTTTCAAAAGATAGATTCTGTTGAACACCTATCCTATTTCTATTATAATACTACACAATTTTTTAGAAAATAGAAAATTGATGAAATATTTCATCTGATCTGGTCCCAGCCCAGGGTGGAAACTTTGTGTTTGCAACACCAGGGTTTTACGCCACGCTAATTGTTTATAAACAATAGGCATATTGTTCTAAAATTGTTTTCAATGTTGTCCCATGCCGGAAGATCTAGGAGGGTCCCGGTGTCACGGAATATTCCGTGAACGTTCCGTGGTTGTCCGTGAAGCCTAAATAAATTGAAAATCGTCACGGACCATAATTCGTCACGGATAAAAACTAAACTTCTTGTATTTGACAGAGCTTTTGTTTTAGCTACTGTTCCCCTGTTATACATAGCTGACAGTGTGGTATGTTACATTCTTTGAACAAAAGTAACTGTTCTTGCCTTCGAAAACCCGGACACGTCGCCTGTTTTTCCGCTATGTCGCTTATGCTGCGCCTCCTCCGAAAGGTATATCATTAAATGACATACCNAGCCCACAGAAAAAATCTGTGAAAAGTACAGTATACTGTACTCCAAAACATAAAAATTTAACTGAGCAACATTGAGATAACAACCCGCTCTAACAAAATACCCTCTTCTGACAAAGGAGATTCCTTATTATAGTCTTCTTGAACAATGGACTGTAGGCCCTTCTTCACCCATTTTGAAGTAAAGGAATTTTCATGAATTTATTTATACCTACAGTATATTTCCAATGCTCAGAAAATAGGAAAACAATCACAAAAAATACTTCACCCATTCGGCTATCAGCCAATCTTTGAGTCATTCCAATTTATCAAGTTTTCTTCGTAGAACAAATTTTCAAACACGCAATGCTCTTTTTGGTGCACTCGGCATATTACTGTAGTTCCCAAAGTTAAGCACATTTAGAAGATATTTTCCAGTATATAATATAGAATGTAACATTTTTTTTTGTCCCAAATTTTTTATGACAAGGTCTTTAGTCCCTAACTTCAACAGAAACCTTCTTACGCCCCTCAAAACTTGGAAAATGCCCCAAAACCTTCATTGAGGCATACCTGATGCTAGAAATTTATATTTTACCTATATAGCTATAATATTACGTGCTCACAAATCAACAGAGCTATATGCTCCCTCATTTTTTACCCCATGACCCCGTAAATATTACTGCAAACGATTATTTGAATTTGTATTTTAGGTCGACATTCTAAAGAAGCTGCCAACTAGAGTGTTATCTCGGTGGTGGGGGTATTTATCGCATCTTAAAGTGCCTTTATGGATGAGACAGCCACTCTTTGGTCTTTATGCTAAACTTTATGATTGCAATATGGAAGAATCTATGGTCGAGGACCTGAAACAATTTCCAACATTTAGTGACTTTTTCAAGAGGAAACTGAGGCCAGATGCCAGGACTATAGATGAACAAAATGAAGTTGTAAGTATCTGGCTTTGTTCCTAAGTTTTTTTGTATCTTTATTTTGCATTGATGAAAGAAATAATTTAGTCTACCATACACAAATGTACATGTAATCGATGGATGAATAGAAAATAAATATTTATAAGCGGTTTGTATGTTATTTACAATGAAACGACAGGCATTGCACATATTGAAAATAGCCACTTATAACTAATTATTTTGAATATTGCAAACACCAATTGATTATTTTGGACACTCAGGAAAAAGATTTGTTCATCTGTTTACAGGTGAGCCCAGTCGATGGCAATATTCTTTATTTTGGAGAACTCGACTCTTCATATAACATGGAGCAAGTTAAAGGTGTACCATATTCCTTAGTGACATTTTGTGGTCCAAAGCATCCTTTTGTCAAGGGAATCATCAAGGAGAAAGAGAGGATAAGGGAGCAGAGACGAGCGTTAGAGGGAACAGTGAATGATGCTGGTTTAAGCAAAAGTAGAACTGTAGCCGCAGGGAACTCAGATGGTATTTCAAGTGGAGATAACAATATTGATATTAACAAGAATGCAGCGAACATCAACAACTCACAACCTTTGGCCCCAAGAAGTAAACTTTATTATTGTATCATGTATCTAGCGCCAGGGGACTATCATTGGTTTCATTCGCCAACTGAATGGACAATAGAACATAGGAGACATATTCCAGGTTAGTACGAGATCAGAGTACAGGAAAAAAACCCTCCAAGAGGGACCTAAATTTATGAGGTTCGCATCGCAGGGTAGACTGGCTACACAATCTCTGTATGCTCCTTAGAACTGATATGTCGCTCATTGAGCTGGCCATCAGCAACAACAACAACAGCAAAATTGAGGGGCTAGTGTAGCTAGTCTAATTGCAGGGTTCCTAATGGCAATCTACTGGATGGGTAAAAAGATATGTTCACTTTTTTTGAAAACTTGTACTGCGACGGGAATGCACCACATTTGTTAAATTGTAAAACTTTCGTCTCAGGCTTCAACATAATTTTTAAGATTTTTCTTACAAATTTTGATACATCGCTTCTCTCTGAAATCAATAATCATCCAAATATCAGATTCCTCAAATTTGAGAGGTAAATGTTTTGATCTATCCTTCTTGTGTCGATATATATTCATGTCTTCTCTTAGCAACCACTCTCTGCATGAACAACAAATTAGGCTATGTTCACATTGCTCCGTATTCCTTTTCATCCGTTTTCATTTTGATTCGTTTTACCCGTTCACACTGCTTTGGGTAAATATACAAGTGCTGGAAAAATGATGAAGCGTTCACACGGCTCCGGATAGAAAATAAAACGCTATCAAAAACGAGATCAACGTTTACAGCCCTGAAAATTTGGTGACAAATGTTTCAAAGATTTCTCCAAGCATTAGATTAGCCTTGAGTGACTCGGCAATGTTGAGAACTTGTCGACATTGGCACGTGCTAAGCATTTTGTTGTGTTGTTGTAGTTGCTAGCGTTTTCAAAAGTATCCGTTTTTGCGTTACGCTGTGTTCACACTGCGTTTTTGCGTTTTCAAAAGTATCCATTTTCAAAAGTATCCTTTTTCAAAGTGAGTTTTCAAAAGTCTCCGTTTTCAGGGTGGAGCAGTGTGAACGCAAGGTGAAAACGGATACTTTTTTATCCGTTTTCACATGAATACGGGGCGGCCTTAGTTAGCCATCCAGGTTTCGGGGGCATTTTTTGCGGCTTGTTATTTACATTTGCGATTTGACTAATAGGCCGTACAAATTCCTTTGTTTGCTAACGCTAATCGCTTTGTACTGGCTTGTCATTCAAAAGCAACGGATGCTGTTGTTACGAGATCTGCTTTTATTTTGCAGGTCATCTGTTCTCAGTCAGTCCATCAGTGATGCGCTCTGTGCAAGGTCTGTTCAATTTCAATGAACGTGTCTTATTACATGGGCATTGGAAGCATGGCCGATTTATGATGGCAGCAATTGGTGCATATAATGTTGGATCGATACATCTGCCGTTTGCTGTTGAAAAGGTAATTTTTGATGATGCTTTATAGCTGTTTTAATAGACCATTTTGATATTAAGAAAAGGGTCTGGGGAGAGCAATATTTTCTGGCAAATGGCGAACACAAATCTGGTAAATGGCTGCGCTTTAACGAATGATAAATTGAGCGCTACAAATCGGTTTGTTTTAAATTCACGGTGAAAAATAAAGAAATAATAATAAAGAATATAATGATGAATACTTTCCCGCCAAACGCCTTAGAGAGCGAGTCTCTATTTTGTTACGAGGCTTATGGGTTATAGGACATCTTTTTGGGTACATTTTGGGCAATTACGTCTTTATTTTCATTGTGAATTTAAAACCAACCGATTCGTAGCGCTCAATTTATCATTCTTTAAAGCGCAGCCATTTACCAGATTTGTGTCCGCCATTTACCAGAAAAATATTGCTCTCCCCAGACCCTTTTTCTTAATGTCAAACTGGTCAAATGGTCAGGGCACATTGTAAATCAGTTATTTAAATTTTACTGAATGTATTTAACCCTGTTAAAATAAATCAAAATGAAATGAAATGAAATGGTCCATTAAAGGGAATCGACATAGTTAAAAGCTGGCCCGGGCCAAGTTAAAAATATAGTCTATTGTATTTGATACTGTTGGCACGTGCCGTTTCATTGTCTAACTGAAGAAACAATAGGTGCGTGGGCGTTTTCGTAGCCTATTTATAACGACCACTCAATATAGCTATGTCTAGTCCCGTTAAAGACCCTGTGCTCCCCATGATCCTTTGCACGTGTTCGAACCTTCAAAACATCATATTGGCTGTAAACAACATATTTTGAACAAAAAATAATGGAACAAACCTCGACGCCTTGAGTACATCTATTTTCTTTTCTGCTTATTTTTAAACTAGTTTTATCTGCCATATTGATATATACCCTGTCTTTCCTTCCTTTTTTTCAGACATTTAAAACAAACGTTGGAAAATTAGAAACGACATATTCTGATCGTCTCTATGGTGCAGCTGGATTCACATTCAAACGAGGCGAACCACTTGGAGGCTTCGACCTTGGATCATCGATTGTTTTGATTTTTAGTGCTCCTGAAAATTTGAAATTTCACGTTCAGCCTGGACAGAAAATTAACTACGGGCAACCGCTTGCTAGTTTAGAGTAATGAAATGAATATACCGGGTGCGTCGAAAAGTGTATCCATTATTTGAAAAACAAACTGCAAAAACCCTCTTGCCAATTTTAAAATTCCCAACTCCATTGCCTAGCTGAGGGTTAGAAGAACCAATTTGAGAACTTATCTGTAATTTACAATGCAATGTTTTGTTCTCCATTGCAAAATTGAAGGAAACTGACTTCCATGGGCTTTGGCAAAAGTACAAGTGAGTGGTTCAATTTAATTAACTTTTCACCCATATAGATTGTGAAATATGGTGTTTCATAGCTCAGGTACGGTTTCTAGTGATATGGAGTGTGTGTGTGTGTGATCTTATTTTATATCGATCTTTTAATCTAGCTTACTACATACAAAGTATAAGTAAACTTTAATCTAAATCGATAATAACGAGAAATAATACATATATAAATATTTGTTACTATTTCATAATCTAAATAATTTTCTAAAACTCGGATGAATGTTGACAAGCATTGCATTTGCAGTTTGGTCCATCCCATTGTTTTATCATGCGTTTAAAAGAATTTAAGTTGTCGGTGGATTTAATTTCATTTGGCAGTGCATTCCAGATTTGAGGTCCTAATGATCGAAGACTATTAGAACCAAAGGTGACTTGATTTGGTCTATAATGCTGTAAGTCATATGGGTTTCGTGTCGTGATGAATATCTAGAAGATTTTAGTTTGAAAATATCACGCATGAAGACGGGTTGAGATGTTTCAATGTCTTGAAAACTTCTATACAGAGAACTTCTATATGGAGACCTTTTTATTTTAATTATGCTTTCCATTCAATGCTAGACACACACAAAAAACGGTCTTGTGTCAAAATGTATGATAGTGAACACCCAATTTTTGACTATTTTTAGCATATTGTGGAATATGATTTCGGCTATTTCCTAATTTCAGAGAGAAATAAATCACCTAGAATTAATGAGAAGGATCTTCAAAATTAAGTTGAAGACTCACTGAGACAATAGATTCAAAATTTTACAAATTGGATTCATGCTCCTTGTGGTATGATTTTTCAAACAGGATACACTTTTGACTCTCCCGCTATGTTAGTCTAAATGTGAAAATTTATACAAACAGCATTCACCTTGTAGTACTATAAATTCCGCCAAATGCAAATTTTTAATGTCATAAGAATTTGGATCTGCTTATAGCATTGCTCGTATTTTTCCCAGTGATGTGTTTGTCAAGGGATATATTACTCTTAAAGACCCATTGTCAACCATGATCCTTTGTGCGCCGAATGAAAAGCAAGACAAAGAGGATTTAGGCCAAAAACAACTTTCAGATAATACGAAAGTCGACTTTGGCGCCACCAAGGATCATGGTTAGCAATGAGTCTCTCAAGGTCCTTGGGAACAGGGTACAAGGACTACAAGGCAATTTGTCTTTCAATGGGTGCTGGGGGTCTTTGAAGGAAGTCTACATAGGTTATTGAGTGGCTACTATAAATAATAGGCTAAAGAAAACGCCTACACACCCATTGGTTCTTTAGCTACGCAATGAAACGGCACATGCCAAGAGTATCTGATACTATAGGCTATTTTAACCGCCTATGTGATTTTTTGGCTATTTTGGCTATTGAATAAACGATTTTTGCCAATGGCTTACGAGATTCTTTGAAGTGATATGCCTCTCGGTCTATGTAATATAGCTAAGTGTGAGCATTTATTTAGTTTGGAACAACAGTGCTATTTGAAAGACTTAAATGTGCTAAATGCAAAGCAAAAATTTGGTAATAGATTTATTTTCTAAAACGGCCTAATTTAAACTATGCTTAGTATCTTTACGTTCTTTTTACTTGTGCCCACTGACGCGGGGCAAATCACTTCTCAAAAAAGTGTACTTGATTTTTGTGATTTTAAAATCAAGAGATTTTTCTGTGATTTTGTGTGGTTTTTGTGTGTGATTTTTGTGGTTTTTGTGTGTGATTTTTGTGTGATCTTTGTGTGGTTTTTTGTGTGATTTTTGTGTTTTTTGTGTGTGATTTTTGTGTTTTTTTGTGTGATTTTCGTGTGTGATTTTTGTCTGATTTCAAGGAAGGTGTACGAAAAAAAGTCAGTGATTTGCCCCTCTCCCACTGTCTCCTTTGAGTTACATTTGGTTTTGACGGACAGAACTAATAGCAACTCGAACAAAAAAAACGAGCAACTCAGAGTATACCTAAGAATCTATTCACTCGCTGACAAACTCTCGTAATTTTACACAAATTTCCTCAATCTGTTTTTCCAATTGTTGCTCATCACCATCATTTTCGATGATAAAATCCCAGCCTACATAATCATCTAAATTAGTCTCAGTTTCACGATCGTCAATGTCTTTTACAAATGTCCAGCCTCGTTTTATTCGGGTATCAGCTTGGGCAGTAACTCGTAGTTTCAAGTTCGTGAATGTTTCGAAGAAATCTATGTCAGTGTGTCTTCTGATATCAGCTATGATCCAAATTGGCTTGCGGGAATTTCTTCCAGGCTGAATTGCCTTCCGACAAAAGTATCCTGGATCTTGCATTCGCTTGTCTTCACTCCATGAAACCATCGCCGATCGATATTTCTCTTTGTATTCTGTAGGGTCCAGTAGTCGTTCGAAGCTTAGATTATTGATCTAGGGACGAAAAGAATACACGAAAAGTGGCAGAAACTTAAAGGGAATCATAGCATATAAAAGTGGCTCAAGCCACTTGCGGTCAAATTCTAGCCTATCAGATATCAGTATTTCCTGTTAACATGGATCAGTTACCCAAATATGGTTCGGCGCGTGTCAGAGTCTATTGTCTTTCTACGGCTATTTTTATCAATGGCTTTATATATGCTTAGATTCCCTTTAATCTTCGTTTCATATGTTTTTATTTGATCGACACTTCCAAAGATAATCTTCGGAACATCCCTGTGTTTGCGTATCCCAGGTGGCGTTTTGAAAATACTTCAAGTGCTGCCTTTTAAAGACCCTCTGCTAACCATGAGGCTTTGCGTGCTGCGCATGAGAAAACAGCACAACACCGGGCTAGCATCAGAGACTTTCAGATAATCTGAAAGTCTATTTGCACTGCATTCTGGGACAGCAACGGCGTGCAAAGCCACATGGTTAGCAGAGGGTCTTTAAGGTTACTGTAANCAAAATAAGAAACAAATTAAGAAATTTTTAGTACTAAAAAGCTGAAATCTTCATGTGAAATTAAGAAACTTTTAGCACTATGGGCTGATCCTAGTTTCCTATAAAAAGAAAAACGTATAGTTTTCAGAATTGCTGTCCGGCGAAGCGAAAGAGGGGGTTGGGACACCCAGGAGCAAAGAAAAATATTAAAGGTAATGTGTCCATACAAGCACAGTAGACCTCCCAGAGGAAGGCATGTGATCAACTAAGATTTCTTTTCAATCACGCATAAAAGGTTGCTTTGCGACTTTACCCACCTTTGCATATTCTTCTTTCAGTGGAGCTGATATCCTTAAAATTATAGAAGCATCTGAGCCAAGTCTAGAAAACAGAAGCGAGATTGCTTGTTGCAAATATTAAAAGAAACGTAAAAAAGATAGGCAAAAGTTAACCTGCTCACCTAAAAATTGTGCAGATTCTGATGAAATGATAAGTGCATCTAAAGTCCTTCAAGCAAAGAAGATGGATTTTCAGCTATTTCCAGTAGAATATATATAGGCAGGTCAACTGATAATTTTGGATATTACCTATCCTTTTGGTAACAATATGTTCACAATAACCAAGGCTCAGTGATCTCAAAACATCAAACAATTTGAAATTCACCCAAGTAAAAGCAGAGATATGGTAAAATGTAGGAAGACAAATTAAGACGCTTTCCTGAAAAATGTTGCTTATATAAAGTATACATTTGAGGAAATTTGATGGACCCAAAACTGATGCAACTTAGATTGGTCCATCTTAGACTTTTTGTCATAACTTCTGAATGAATCGAGATAAAATAATTCTGTTTTCACTAAATTCAAAAGAAATGTATGAGAAAAGAAAATTATTTATTATTTTGAAAATTAAATTCCTAATTTAATATGCAAATTAGCCATCTCCATGGCAACAAAGATACAATTTGATGATACAGTTAATTACAGGATACTATATGTTCCATCATCTTGGGATTGAATTGCAAAACGTAAAAATGGTGTGCCTACTACATTTCTATTGTTTTATAACAAAGAATTAAACTTTTTGATTGACATTGCCTTGGTTACAGTCATTCAAACTAACAGAAAGTGTAGCATGTACATGACAGTTTCGTAAGCTCTAGATCAACTAGATAGGTCTCTAATCAGCAACAGGAATCCATTAAATACACTCAACCAACTTTATATACATTTATTGTACATTCTACCAACTTTAAAGGGAATCGACATAGTTAAAAGCTGGCCTGGGCCAAGTTAAAAATAGTCTATTGTATTTGATACTGTTGGCACACGCCGTTTCACCGTGTAGCTGAAGAAAAATGGGTGCGTGGGCGTTTTCATATCCTATTTATAGCGACCACTCAATATAGCTATGTCTATTCCCTTTAATGTACACATTTCTGTCTCTCTGTTGTCCCTTTGACATTATCATCTTCATCAATAATTTCAAATTTCTGACAAAATGTTTTCATAAAATCTTTCCATGGAACAGCTCTATGTTCGCCATAAAGTTCAATGATGTCATTATTTAAAATCAGAGATTGTGTGCTGCCATTCGCCTCATCTGCATGCCATTTATGCTTATGATCTATAAATTCAAAAATCAAAATTAGATCAAAGCAAGGTAGAAATAAAAAACAAGGCTCACTCTGGCTACAGCATGTGTTTAAGCAATCATTTCTTATTTAGCCCCTTGATGCTTTCTCCTGGCTATTAATCAAATACTACAGCCACAACATGCTATGGTTGTTATTTGACATAAACTGTTTGCACCTGTACTCCCCTTCGCTTCCTGTGGTTAGGCCCTCTATACGTGCGCCATCTTCGATCACCCAACTTCAAAACATGGCCTACCCGTCTTCGAAAATATTTTCGTACCGCGATTCCGCAACTTATATCACAAAGGAAACTATCCCTCTAGTACAAACAAATAATGGAGAATACAATATTAAATGAAATAAACTTCTAGAACAACAAATAATCTCCTTTATTCTCACCTGAAAACTGTTTTCCAAAATTGGTAGACCATCCGTGTGAGTAAATTCTTTGTTTCAGGTATCGAAAGGAAGCTTGAGCTCTGGGCTTGCCAAGTACTTCATATACGACATCATGAAATGGACACGAACATGGTAAACGAGGCTAGAGCGGCTATGGGCTACGCGGAGATTGCATGAAATGGCGGCCGCATACTGAGAAGCGCTCAAAATTAGAAACAAACTTTTCAATGAGGCATAACTTTTTAACGAAGGCGGCTATTCGAAATCAGTTTGCGTGAGTAGATAGATGAAATCTTCAGCTTTTAAAAGATATGATAGTTGAAAGGTTTGCGAGAAAGAGAAACACGAGAGAGTCGAAGATAAAACAATCACACAACATTCTTCCGATTTCAGGGCGTTTTGCGACCCAGGTGACCTGCCTAATATATATATTAATCTTCGAGATTTCATTTTCTTCAAGATCTTAGCAAATCTTTAACACTCTTTCAAAATCGGAATTAAAGATTGTAGTACAACAAAACTCGACCAAACCTTTCCTGTATCTTTTCTGACAGATAATCTTTACCACATTTTCTTTTCCCGCTCACTAGAAGAATTATTTTGCCACATTCGCCATCAACAACTTCTTTTTTGCAGTCCGCCATTTTATTACTTCCTCGTCCTCGTTTCCAAGAATTTCAAGTCAGCCTCGTTGGCACACATTAAATAATCACGTGCTCATCACGTGCACCTTGGGGGGAGTAGCGCATTTTGTACCACAAGAAACGCTGTCCCTTTGCAGACATTCCCGGGGGGGGACTTTGTATATTTTGGGTACTGGGGACGTGCCACCGGGAAGGGTATCGATTTTCACTATTTTGGTATAAGGAACGGTATCGATTTTCACGATTTTGGTATAAGGAACGGTATCGATTTTCGTGATTTTGGTATAAAGTACAAATGAATAGCCCATTTTTGAAAAATTTGGTATAAAGTCGGGTATACTTTTTCGAAAATTTGGTATAAGGTCGAGTATACATTTTTCGAAAAATTGGTATTAGGAACGGGTATGTTTTTGGAGCTTCAATGGCACGTCCCCAACCAAAATCTGGCAAAGTGCCCCCCCCCCAGGCAGACATTATCCTAGAAAATGTTTGGAGCTACAATTGTTTGTTCAATTTAGGAGCTCAATTTTTAGTTCAATTGGTCCTATTATTTTGGTGAATTTAGAAAACCCTTGTCCCAAAGCCCCAAAGTGACAACAATTCAGCTTTTAGGAGTGAAGCATATCAATTGAGTCAAAAAAATTACGGAGACGAGATGCTGTATAATTCGACCGATTTTTCTTGCTATTTTGAGTTGGTCTTTGTTCTCAAACTCTTTTCCTGCCCTGCTCTCCCCCCTAGCAATTTCACCCGCGTAGTACTTTGCAGATGTCAGACCAATTACAATAGATATAGCTATTATTATTGACTTGAATTGGAGTTTTATTCAAATATAGCTAAGGAATGCAACTCAATTAGAATATTAAAGGCAATTGTAATGAGTCAGTTTGTGTTTGGAAACGAGACAAATCACCAAGCTGGGTGAAATTTTTCACTTTTTGCGTTATCACCTATCACCATGACAGGAAACTGAAATTCTTCGAAATACTCAAGATAAACACCTCTGTGTCCACCACAAGAACTCAAGAAGACCGTGTGCTGCAAAATGAAGTAAAGAACAAAGTCGAAGTGAGCAGCTCACCAGCTTGTTTGGGCCTAAAAGCTTGGGCATTGAAGGTAGGCCCTATTCATTCAATAACGACAACAGAGGACTGAACACAAAGGAGCGAAGCACCTGACACCACAACAAATCAGATCAGTCGTTCAGAAGAAAGAAAGAATGAGTGAATTAACACAAGAAGAGGTGAATATAATTCTTTATGCTCTCTTATCTTGAGTTATGCTCCTGACTAGCTTTCCCCACCCTTGTTTGTTGTTGTCTTCGCCAGGCTTCTGTAGCAATTTTCTTCCTAAAAAAGCGTCACAATTCCGGTTTGCTTCCGACGCAGCTTGAGAAGAAACGAAATTTGAATGCAAAGCAACGGCAAGGTTTCATTGGTCCCAAAAGTACTCTTTATTTTGCTGAAGCTGTCTTCAGTTTAATGGCAGCCAATGGTTCATGTGAACAGGTGCCTAAAAATGTATCTTTCGTGAATTTTGTTCTCTCAAATGATCCACCAAAGATACATCTTTAGGTTCACAACAACAACAGCAACAGACTGAATTTTACAAACCTAATTTTGATTATATTGGGAAGTGCTTTTCCTGTGTCCCATCATTTTTTCATGTGTAACAAATACCCATATAGTGGAATCAAGGTAGAACTGCCCGCCATATGCGTCCGCCATGAATATTTTCCGTACGTCACAAGGTAATCCATTGCTTATTGTTCCCCTGTAGGATTTAGAGATTTTAGGCTTTGTGTATGCCAAATTCAATTTCAAGGTCCTGTCCGCCATATAAATATGGCGGAAACCCCTTCGATTCCAGTATGGCTAAATACTACTTTTATCCTGTCCTAAATTTATTATGATGAACAAGAAGTACTGTATGTGAAGATGAAAAGAATTTAATGCAGTATTTGTAGCAAAGTGACTATTGTAAAAAGACATAGAACACCTATAGATGACGTAACCTGTGTGCAGCCATGCTGGAAAGCATGTGTGTTAAACGCCAAATATCTATGGCGTGGAGCGATGTCAAGAACAATGGTAAAACAACAGGATTAATGTCTTTAAACAATTGGCGTGGTGTAAAACTTTGGCGTAGCAAAAACGAACTTTCCACCCTGGGTGTGCAGACTCTCAGAGTAAAAAACTGGAAAGAGGGAGAAGAGTTTTCTCCGTCGTTTGCATCCAGTCAGAGAGTCTGCATGCAGACTATTATATAGTTCATGAGTTGGAAGCATAAGCATTAATGTTTTTGCAGTATGCCTCAAACTAGGGCAGACCCTCAATAAATCTAGGCTGCCCAAGAAAGAGCCAAATTTGATAATTTTAAATCAGTCAAAATTTATAAACTGCAACTGGGAATATAATTTGATCCTTGATCTACTTGCCAAGTATATAAATAATTTGAAGATTGGCATTGTAATATGTTGGTGTTGGTTTTGTTGTTGTTGGTGTTTTGTGTTTTTTGATGTTTTTTTTTGTGTTAGGTGGTGTTTTTTTCAAACGGGAATTTTTTTGACACCCCCAGTATCTGACCATTGCTGTGACCTGTGCGAGAGAAGAATTTTAACAATTGATCCATTTTTCAAAACTATTTCAATTCAAGCTTTGTGCCAATTTACTACTTTTTAATAACATGACTGTTGAAAGATATTTTCCATGAGTTTTCTTTGTGCCCAATCTGGTTAATATATTATTGTAGGCTTGGAGTTGTTTTTCTTTCTGCAGATAAGAAGAAGACGTTTAGCACGCCTTGGTGGAGTAGGTGCATCCCCAGCAGCACCAGCATCACAGGAAACGCAAGCAACAACATCAGATGCAATCACTATACCAAGACCAGAGATTGACATCGCCAGCACCAGAAGCAGGGTAGTGAGTGATGGCCCAAAAATAGATGGTAAATCTGCCATTAGCCCATCCTCAGCTGCCATTTTGTATGGCATGACACCACCAAAGTTCAGCTCAGTGGACAGTGGAGTTGCTTCTCAATCTATGGATGTTGATACTGAGGAGATTGAGAAAGGAGAAAAGAGGACATTGCATTCAATGCTCACTCCGCCTACTGATGAAAAGTTCAAGAGGCAGCATTTTACTGACAAGGTACAGTAGTCCGCAATCTTGAACCTTCTTGATTATTTTGTCTTTAAAACTCTGTAAAAATGGTCAGGATTTTATTTTGTGTCTCCTTTGAATTTCTTTAGAAATCATGTTTTGTGCATACACAATCATGTATATACAGTACAGGCCTTGCTCACATACAGTAACACTGTTTTTTTACTTAAGAATTCTTAATCCTTGAAAATTTTAAAGAAAATTTTGTTCTTCAGAATGTGAAGAATTCTTGAAAATTCTTAAGAATTCTTGCCAAGTTTCTTGCCAAGTTGATGTGCACGAAGCTTACTGTAAAGCAACGTTACATACAAAAATAATCAATATCAGCNATGACACCACCAAAGTTCAGCTCAGTGGACAGTGGAGTTGCTTCTCAATCTATGGATGTTGATACTGAGGAGATTGAGAAAGGAGAAAAGAGGACATTGCATTCAATGCTCACTCCGCCTACTGATGAAAAGTTCAAGAGGCAGCATTTTACTGACAAGGTACAGTAGTCCGCAATCTTGAACCTTCTTGATTATTTTGTCTTTAAAACTCTGTAAAAATGGTCAGGATTTTATTTTGTGTCTCCTTTGAATTTCTTTAGAAATCATGTTTTGTGCATACACAATCATGTATATACAGTACAGGCCTTGCTCACATACAGTAACACTGTTTTTTTACTTAAGAATTCTTAATCCTTGAAAATTTTAAAGAAAATTTTGTTCTTCAGAATGTGAAGAATTCTTGAAAATTCTTAAGAATTCTTGCCAAGTTTCTTGCCAAGTTGATGTGCACGAAGCTTACTGTAAAGCAACGTTACATACAAAAATAATCAATATCAGCAGTATTTCAGTACTACAAGCCTGTTGCACATAAACACTGTCTTCATGCCTGAAAAGTTTTAAGAATTTCAAAGAATTCTTGAGAACATTTTTATTTTCTTAAGAATTCTTGTTCAAACCTTTTTACTCAGTCTTTCATACCACTTAAGAATTCTTATCAGCATGTGCAGAATTCTTGAAAATTCTTAACAACTCGTGAGAATTCTTGAGAATTCTTACCATATTAATGTGTGCAAGGCCTGTACTGTATAAATACTGATCTTGCATTCATTTACTCGCTTTTTATCTTTTAGGACCCAGCATCAACACAATGGGATTCATTTGCATCATCAGTTTCAAAGATATTTGGAGTTTCTTTCAAGGTACAGTATCTTTGCTGCTTTGTTCAATTTGACATTGTGTTACTGTACTTTTTAGAACTTTTTAGGATGAGTGGTGGTACTACCCCAGGCAGCCAGCCAAGGGCTTGAACTCGCAACTTTCCTCACAGAAGGCGAGAACGCTAACCACTAGACCAACCTACCACCTGATATGTGTAATCACATCGGCACATGACCCCACAGATGCAGCCAGAGCCACATGAATGGCATGTTCCTTTAGACGAGACTAAAAGGACGAAGCTGATTTCTTACTATTCCATTTTTAACAATTTGAAGTGACCCTATTTCAAAATGGCATGATCATGAATAGGCATCACTTAGTATAGATCAATTTTACTCAGATCTTGTGATGCTTCAAATTTTGATGTTTTTGCCCCTAAATCACAGCTCTCAGATTACTTTAACCATGCTTGGTACCTTTTGCATGTAAAATTTAATTAGTCCTTTCATAAGTTAACATCCATGAATTCTCAAGAATTCTTAAGAATTAATAGTAATTTTTAAGAGATTCACAAGATGTTTTACGAGTTTTCAAGAATTCTCAAGAAAGAGAAAAGGCTGCAATGTACTGTAGAAAGCTTTGCATTCACTGTCAAATTACACACAGATTTGATACTGCATTTTAAACCTCCTCTGACAGCCTACAGAGATTTTCTTACTGATTAAATACGAAGCTAACAAACAGCCTTGGATGAGTAATTTGGGCAGAGAAATGTCCTAAAGAATATAAGACCTATTTCATTAAAGTTTGAGTTTGACATACTGTATGTTGAATCATGAAAATCAATTGTTCAAGTGATCCCAGTTAGTTGTACAGTAGGATCCCGCATATGAGAATCCCGCAATATTAATGTTCAAGGTCAAACAGTAGGATCCCGCAATATTAATTTTCAAGGTCAAACACGTATTGGTTCCTGAGTACATATCAAAGTTGTTTGAAAAGCCAGATCAACATTATGCACTTCGAAACAATGATTTTGGTATACCTAGATACAGATCAGTTATGAATGGCAAACATTCCATTAGATATTTTGGGCCTTACCTATGGTCCAAATTAAGTAAAAATGACAGAGAAAAATCTACTGTGAACTATTTTCGAGCAAATGTGAGACAGTTAGATCTATAGTAACAGACAGCTGCAATAAATACTGCAATGGATAATGGACTTTTCTTTCTTTTTTGATATTTGATATATACGTTTTTCTTTTTCTAGTTATTATTCTATTTTATTTTTTATTAATTATATTTCATCGAATTGTAAATACTGCTAAATATGTATGACACTTTAATAAAGTTATATTTAATAATAATAATAATGAGAAACACACACATCAGATACTTAGATACTCAATTGTTTTAAAGGCAATGCCTAAAACAATGGCTTATTATTTTCAAACAATAGGCTTTAATTGCAAGCAGACTTCCTAGTTTGCGCAGTCCTACTGTACTCTCCAAAATATTTTTTTATAACTCATCCATACGTTTGACAAAATATGGGGATTTGTTTTACAGCCAACATTCACAGAGCAATCAGAAACTGATATGACTGAAATTGGAGACCAGATTTATTCCGAAGATGGCAAAGGTATATCTGCATTTCAATACCAATGACAATTACTGTATTTAGAATTGTGTGCTTTCGTTAGCTTGTAATCAATTGTATATCACCGAGTAGCAGCATATTACAGTATGTTCACAACTATCTTTTCAAACACAACCGCTATACCCCACAACCCCTAATGTCCACAACTGTCTGAAAGCCACTCACACAATATTCTCTTTCTGTTTCAAGCACATGCTTTTAACATCAAAGACATTATACAACAAATACTGATGGAACAATTTTTAACTGGGCCTGGACAAAGAGTGACAAATCGTGCACCATCTCCAAGTGGCAGCCTGGAAACAAATCCAGCCATATTGATATCCGAATCATTCAATCGGTTGTCACCAAGCAGTAGTGTTTCACCTTTGCCCTCAGAGGTCATGGATGACAAGTCAACGGTCAATCAGAAGATTTCTGTGTCTTCAATGCTTGAGAACAGAACTTGTGATGAGATATTTCTCAAAAAGCAGATTCGATTTCTAATGTTCTGTTATGAAAGAGTGGGGACTGAGGAAAGATCTTATCCGAAGGTAAAATTGTAATTATTTAATTATTTAAAGAGCTATAACAAGGAAGCACAAGGGCAAGTTTACCCTTGATAAGAAATCCGTTTTGGGATCGAAATATTGCAATCAAAGAGTGACTACAGAAAGTTATATTTTAGCAAGAAACCACACATTATTTTTTCTTAGTTTTAGCTTTATCGTATGGAAGAAAGACTAACCTATTCAAAATTCTAGTTGAAATCCGTTGTTCCTGTCTAAAGTTACCTTAATATAGGCAATGAACACTGCACAAAAGTAACACGAATATCACAATTTTGTAGTTTAATGACAGAAGCATTCATTTTAATCAAGGGAGTGTGAAGTGTTTCTCTCTCCAACAGCGGTTAGATGATCCCAAGTGGAAAGAGTTACTTGCGGTATCAAGAAAGATGTGTGTGTCACAAATGCTTTTTATTCTTGATGGCGGTTTTGAAGATAATCAGTGAGTATAGAATTTATTGGTCAGACAGATGTGAAGTTCCATGTTCCCGTCGAACATTCAGAGTCCAGAAAAATGGTCAACCTTCACCTTCCTCCGGACAAAAATATGTAGCCTACATGCATCCCCTACTGTTTCCGTTGGGTTGAATTTTTTTTGTCGTTGAATTGAATAGTGAATTCAATTCTAAGGAACAAATTTCAACTCAACGGAAACAGTAGTGGATGTACGCAGGCTAAAAATATGTTGTTGATAGACCCTTCCTCGTTTTTTATAGACAATGGGTGTATTTAGGGCGTGGCTTAAATTATTCCTTTGTTTTTAGAGACCTTCCTCACGGTCAACGACCGTGGGAGCGTAATGTTTTCCTGACTCTGCCAACATTTTGGTCAAAGTAACCAAAGCAAAAGTAATTTAAATGGTTAGACTGGTCATTGCAAGCTGTCAGTAAGAGCAGTATTGACAATTAGAAAATTTGTGAAATCGGTCAGGTCGTTCTTGCTTTCATTTGCAAGTCATGCAATGCAAGCTTACTCATTTTTGGCTAATTTCAACTTTGTATGTCTTCTTTCATTTTCGTTTCCTTCTGGCCATGGACGAACATAACATTGTAGGTAGCAACTAATTTTGGCACTGACTCGATCTCTGCAGTGTAAGAAAACCTGTTTGTTTCATTAACTTGCACACTATAAAATTGCTACACAAACTCATACACTATCTATGAAACCACTTATTGCGTAACTTTAGAAGCATTTGCCCAACCTGATTGTTTTATTCACTTATGGCTTCATTGATTTATCCCTTTTTTAATTGATTGATTGACTGACTGACTGACTGACTGACTGATTGATTGATTGATTGATTGATTGATTGATTGATTTACTCTAGAGATGACAATACATCCTTATTACTGCTGCCATTCCTGCTAGAAGAAAGACAAATATTCCCACGTGGTTTTCTGATAGACCTGGTTCAAACAGCTGAAGCTGATGGACGGTTGGATAGGGTGAGTAACATCATAATCGTAGCCCCCATCTGTGAGGCTATACGCATGAAATTGGAAACTCCGTCCGAATAGAAGCTCCCCTCAGATATTGGCCTTTATGGGCTTACTGTGTGTGTGTTCTAACAATTCCAGTTGTTAATACTTATGGTCCCCAGCTGAAAACTTAGACAGGAATGCTTGGTTAAAAAAGTAAAGATAGAGTATTTGCAGTTGATTTTCAGCAACTTATACTCTAATTTGTACCCATGTAGTATTACAGTTTGTTGATTGTAGTTGTATTGTATTAGCATATATTGTCGTCTTTTAAAACTTTTCTTGTTCGGCCCAAGCTAGATAAGCTCTGCTTTTCTTCGGTCGCGTAGAGTACGAGTATTTTAACAGGTCTTTTATTTTATTGTAGCAACTTGTATTTTACAAATTGAATTGAATTGAATGAAATTATATTGTTTTTTTATCCATGAACGAATTTATAATACAATATGCTATTGCTCTGTTTCCCTTCTCTCTCTCATTCGTCTCTTCTCGTCAGTAGCAAGATATTATCTTAGATGTAATTTTTTCATTTTTCATTGTTTGCTATAGGACCCTTTGGAATTATGACTTGTACTAACTGTGATTAATATTTGTTACTCCCACAGGTATTTGCACCAATTCTTATGGGGATTTCTGAAAGGATGAAGAATCGATCATTGGTTGATGAAGCATATCAAGCACCTCTCCTGGTAATTTCCTGTATTTTTTTCACTTTTTTGAACTGATGACAGTGTAGCTACAGTACCTTTTAAAGAACCATTGCCACCCAGGGTCCTTTGCGGGCACACTGCAATTTTAGACTGTCTGAAAATCAAATTTGGCCTATGCGGAAAGTATGGATCCACACTGCAGTAGTTGAACTGATAGAAAAATCCACTAAAGTCAAACTTTTCTATCAGTTCAACTACTGCAGAGGGCTGCAATGTAGATCCATATTTTCCGCTTAGGCCAAATTTGATTTTCAGATACTCAGAAATTTTAGCGTGCCCGCGAAGGATTCTAGGTGACAATTTCTCTTTAACTATTAGGTAATTTAAACCAAAAAAGGTAAACACAGCTCACGAGCCGGTTTCATTCAAACCTGCAACGCCTGCCAAAATTTCTTGGAACAATTAAGATATTTCATGACATAATTACACCTTTCAACATTTTTTATCTATATCCTCCAGTTAAAATACCCCCTCCCCCCCCTCAGCTGTTGTTCATAGTTTGATGTTGATCTTTCTTGTTCTCTGCAGGTTTTATCAGAGCTTTGTGAAATACGACTACCACAATCAGTTAGACCTATCTGTTCTTTGGTAAGTAAAAATCCTGTCATTTTGTAGTTAAAGAGACCCAAGGGAGCATTATTTAGCGCAGGTTTTGTCCATGTCGAAAATGGGAACCTCGGGATTCTTAGCCCATGCAGTTTTCAACGCGAGCAAATGACCCTTTTATAAGTGCATATGTTGCTAATATATGAGTTCTGATAAGTCCCTTTTAGCATGTTTTACGGTGCTAAGACTCGATCTTTTTCCCATATTGCTACAGCGTTGGGGTAACTGGTGTCCTTGTTTATTGCCAAGTACCCCTTCTCGTCCCGTGTGGTCCTTAACTTGATCGAAGATGAGCCAGGCTACAGGAGGATTCAATAGGGCAGAGACGTCGAAATGAAACAAGAGCTGTGGAACAGGCAACACAGAAAGCCAAATCAAATTATTATAAACTTTATCTCCTCTATTGCATTGTATACCGGGTGAGTCAGAAAAAACGTGGGGCATTTAGCAAGCCATTTTCTGGTCAAAAACAAGTAAAATCGGGAGTGTTGAAGTTTTATATTGCAGGAAAAAGGTTAAATTAGTTACAGAAATTTAATTTGTTAAAATCAGTCCTTTCTTTCCATAAATATTTGCGATTTTGTGACATAGCCATTTTGGTGAAAAGTATCACAAGTAAAAGAATTTTCAGCTTGCTAACAATGACAATTAAATGACTAGTCCCCTAGGGATACAACACAAGCAGCATTAGTTTTTCCTTTTGTGCTCTAACACAATGCATGCCTTGTTTCAAGTTTTTGGTAGAGAAACAATACGGTTGTCATATTTTAGAAGGTCACACGTGCATGAATATGAATCTAATCGAAGGCCTATTTTAGCAGTCTTGCGAAACAACATTTTACTAAAATCGCTCGTAATTCTGGAACGGAAAGACAGATTTCGACTAAACAAATTTTCATATCTAAGTTAACCTTTCTTTTATGCAATGAGCTTTAAAGAAACGAATTTGCAAATTAAACTGCATCAATAGAAATTGGCAAGCACCCCACATTTTTTCTGACTCACCCGGTATAAAAGCGAATCTAACGATTAGTCAATTGCTAAGATTAATTGATCTAACACTGTCAAATGAGCGCTTTCTCCTCTGACGTAGATCACTCGGTTGCCATCTTGGAATCCTGACCCAATGTCAAGTGTAGCTGCGAAGGAACTAGAACATCTTTCCTTTCTTGGTCCATTCTTGCAATTGTCAATTTTTGCTGAAGACAACGTGAGTGGATTTTAATCTTAGATTATCAAGTACAATGTCTATACTTTCTTAGCTGCCAAACTTTTTGTTCTTTTTGGAAACTTTAGGAAAAGCCAGGATTCGTGTTGAAACCTGCTAATAGAATGCTTCTGTAAGCAAGTGATGACCAATGGCTCTATCCAGCTGGTGATGATTGCGCCAAAATGAGCAGTGACCAATGTAGAACGCTTGATATCAAGCAATTTTGCACCTTTTATTGTCCTATTAACATTAAAAAGCCCTATTCTTCATCAGAAGTAATCTTTGGCTTAGAAAGGAGGGGCTTATTAGAAAGGGCAGCTTAACAGAGAGGGGCTCAACAGAGGGGGGGGGGTAAATAGAGCTTATACGGTATTCTATCAAAGCTAAATATTCTCGGGGGACCTAATTCCCATTATTTATACTGTTTTTGTTTTGGTTGCGCCCGTTTGTTGATCATTTTTACCGTTTTAGTCACAAGTTGCAGATAAATATTTTGCTGATGGAAAACCAGGTCAAGATCACATAGGGCTTATTCACAAGACACTACGAGTTGGAATGCAGTTCTTGCGGGTAAGCTTACCTCATTGTGAGATTGTTTTCATCATCTGCAGATTTCCTGCTCTCAGACCTCATTAATGTTCGCGAGCGCACGAGCGCCGCTCGCAGGCACAAAATATCATTTCACATTTGTTGCTGGCATCTTTACTGTACTCAGAGTGATTTGATTGCAGGCACAGTTTTCCTAGTCATTTGCTCGCAGGCACAGAATACTTTTAATGAGGCCTGCCTGCTCTAAGGCTGCTCTTCCAGCAATGAAAAGACATTGCATATACTCTGCAAGAAATTGCCTCGAAAATTGGAAATTCTTGAGTAAGAGTTGGTTTATTGAAATGGCAGCATGGGTTTGGAGAATAATAACATTCACAGAAACCAGAGCGGTAATTTGCTTTCGAAGTCGATGCTCTCAAATGCACTGCATACGAATATCAATAGAATTTGTAATCGTCTCAGGTGGAAATTGAAACTTCGTCAAATAATGTAGAACCAAGATAAAGGCGACACGCATGTTTTTTCAGTATTTATCATTCAACTAATCTATTGAGCTAAAATTCGACATAATCAGGGTATTTTTAGTGTGACCTAAGGCCATAAAATTATTAGATTTTGTAGTCGTTGTGACCTTCTCCTCTAGCTGAGTTTGGTTTCGAAGGTGTCCTTTGCTGTCGATGCTACTGCTTTAAATATAAATATTCTTCGACTGGAAAGACTTTCCTTTTTTTCTGTCGAGTAATTTTCCCATTGCCATCCGATTTAGCTAACACGATTAACTTGTATTTATTTATTTTCCAGTCTGAATTATTCAAAGTAATGCACAACTTACTGCTCAACCAAGAAAGTCGAGAACCTTGTTTACAATACATAGCTGCGATCTTGAATAGAAATAATAAAAAGTCACAGTTACAGGTAAGTTTACAACTAGGCAATTATTATTATTATTATTATCGATTTATTTAAAGTGGGCATACTTATAAATAGCTATAAAATGAAAGCTAATTCAATCCTACTATCTAACAAAGTAAAATTGTTAAAAAAAAAGGAAAAAATACGATACAGAATACTTGGCAACAGATTTGTACAATATTTATAATGTTTCCAATATTTACAATGTTTTCTTTTTTTATATTTACACACAGTGCATCAAATTTCTATCCGCTCAAGAACCCAACCTGAGCCACGAAAGGTCTACATAGTCTACAATTGCATCCCTCTCCTTTCCAGATTTTGATTTTCCTTTTAAAGCAGGAGAGGGTATCTGATTGTTTTATGTCATTGGGAAGTGCCTGCCATAATCTACACCCAAGAAACAAATTAAAGACCAATTNCACAGTTACAGGTAAGTTTACAACTAGGCAATTATTATTATTATTATTATCGATTTATTTAAAGTGGGCATACATATAAATAGCTATAAAATGAAAGCTAATTCAATCCTACTATCTAACAAAGTAAAATTGTTAAAAAAAAAGGAAAAAATACGATACAGAATACTTGGCAACAGATTTGTACAATATTTATAATGTTTCCAATATTTACAATGTTTTCTTTTTTTATATTTACACACAGTGCATCAAATTTCTATCCGCTCAAGAACCCAACCTGAGCCACGAAAGGTCTACATAGTCTACAATTGCATCCCTCTCCTTTCCAGATTTTGATTTTCCTTTTAAAGCAGGAGAGGGTATCTGATTGTTTTATGTCATTGGGAAGTGCCTGCCATAATCTACACCCAAGAAACAAATTAAAGACCAATTGCTAACCATGATCCTTTGCAGCCCCAAAGTTGATATGAAAGTCGTTTCTGGCCTGGGTTCTGTTTGTTTTACTTTTCATTCGGCACCCAAGGGGTCATGGTTAGCAATGGGTCTCCAAGTGAACTAGTCCTTTCCCAGCTGTTGTTGTTGTAGATTTATTTTAATTCGATTTAACACTGTAGCTAACAATATATACACATATATATACATATATATATACAGAGTTAACTAATCAAAATCGAATAAAATTCGTTCATGAATCGATGTCACTTCTCTCGATAGACGATCACGGAAAATCTAACGTCTAGGGGAAGTTTACCGAGATGTATTGCATTGATAGGATTTAATTTCAATAAGAAAATTTGAGGATTCCATTATGAAACGAAATCCATGTAAGTAGATGCTCTTCGCCGCGATGCTTTCCGCATTCTTGTATTGGGACTCACAACATTGCTGTGAAATATTTGCCCGCGTTAGGCCCGCGTTTTCTATCGAACATGACCACCGTCTGTGATTCTTCATTAGGGAATTTAAGCAACCAGGACGGCAACGCCAGCCAGAACGTATTCTTGTATGATACAAACAAAATATTGTTTCCTATACGCTACTTTCATATATTATTAAAAAGGCGAAAACACACCTCCTTCTTCAGTTAAATACCTGGGAAATATCTATTTTCCTTGAAAACTAACATTTAAAATGAGCGAGTTTGACTGTGGAGGCCTAGATCTGAAGGACAGAACGACAGAAATGGGATTTCGAAGTTGTGCAATTGAAAAAGACAACTTCATATAGTATCTCAAGGGAAGCAAATTCCCATGAAAAACAAGGAATCTATTGAAGCCGAAGTTCGGAAACAAAAGGAAAATTCCGTTGCAGTTGCAGTCGCCGTCCTAGCTGCTTAAAGTCGCTATTCACAAATGTCGGTGTTGCTGAAGTTCTGTCAGTTTAATCAAACTTCATTTTTTGCAGAAATCTCAGTTTTTGTCAAAGTGTTCTGTTCGCAAAAGATTGAAATTTTGCCTTGGTGAACTCGATTAGCCTGTTAAAGGTAATTGTACAGGGCGTCTCAAAAATTTGTTCGACGTCTTATTAAATATTAAAAAATAACGATATAATGAACGGGCTCCATGGAAAGAGAATCCTTCCCTGAGATCTTAAATTAGTTTCAGACACCAGAATCCTGCAAATCCACTGAATATTCACGGAGCTACAAGCTCTTGAAGTCTAAGTTTGTGCAAAAGCTGAAACCAGAGGTTTCTCCATAGCAATTGTAGTGAATGTAGCATGGGGATGTCGTTTGTTTTATTTCTCGTTTATTTCAGAGCAAACCAAACGTGATTTGGAAAGGATTTTCGATCACCAGACTCTCTCGAACATGAATTCAAGCGTACAGATGCTTTTTGAAAAAGCAAATTTTGACAATGGTTGCAAGAATTACATTACTTTCGAAATCCTATTTGCTTCGCTTTGATATTAACGAGAAGTATGGCATTGGATAACCTTCCTTTAACTCGATTTTGGAGCATTTTGCATAACAAGTGGCTTTGGGGTCTCTCTTGTTTCAGCTTTCGCACAAACTTGATCTTTAAAAGCTCACAACTCAGTGAATTTTCAGCGGATTTGCAAGATTCTTGTATCTAAAATTAATTTCAGATCTTAGGAATAGGGGTATCTTAACATGGAGCCTGTTCATTTTATAGTTATTGTTCAATGTTTAATCAAACGTCGAACAATTTTTTGGGACACCCTGTATGAGAATGACAGATAGTTTGAAAGTGAGATCTGTCTCACAAAAATCTGTCTCAAATTAGATGTCAGGTGAAATTTGCGATAACGCAAAATTACTCATGCAAAACACTTTAATTGTTGTTATTCGCGGGCCTTCAGTAAATGTATGCTGCATTTATCTTTCCTTTTCTATATCAGGCTGATGATAAATTACTGTCAAAAGATGGCCTGATGATAAATTCACTCTCAATACTACAACAACTATGTATAAAAGTACGATTAGACAAGGTAAGGTTTGAAATTGATTTCAAACGGAAGTTCCTCTACCCCCTGCATCTTGTTCGTGGTAGGCCTGCAGGAAATAAGAGATCCCTGTCATGTTTCTATCAGTGGTATTATCAGAGACTATGATATATAAGGAATAGACCCACTGCATGGTTTGGTATGGAACTGCCAGTCCTCTTCGTTTCTCTTGACTGTTTGTATGTTGTCTTTTTTGGTTTTTGTTTGTTTTGAAGTTGGATTTGTAGAATTGTTAAGTACCGTTCTTTGTGGAGGCCAGTTGACCTTGTGTCTTCCCTTCCTACGCCAAGAACGATACAGTGTTTATGTAGCTATATTTATTAGATTTTAATTTATTATGAATAATAAAAAAGAGACTGGGATCGAGTATACTGGCAGTATTTAAAGAATTATCAGGTTGCGCTGGCAGTATTGCTCGGGCAACGTGATAAATCAGGCCCTTTTACCTTTCAACATCAAGAAACACTACTGACTCTTAAAAGAAGCTTCGATGGCCATTCCTGTACCATTCCTGTACCATTCTGCACGTTTATCATTTCAATTATTTTCAGTGACGGATGATTGTACTTTAAAAATGATAAAGTTGAAATATTTAGAATGTCTTTTGACCGTAGAAAAAATATTTCGTTCGGAAATATGAAATTTAACAATATGGGACGTTAGAATAAGCTCTGGGGGGATGGGGCGGGTGGGGTAGAAATCATTTTTAAGTAACAGGTATGGACTTTATTTGGTATCTAACAGTACAATTGTCTTTCGTGGTGCGTAAGCTCCTTTTTCCGTACCACTCAACCCCTTTATTTTTAAATTTGTTTCAGGTTGATCATTTATACCCGTCACACNCATAACACAAATAAAACAGTTTACTACAAGCTATAAAGCGTTTAAAATAGCGAAATACCAACAATCATAAAAGCCTTACAGAATTATTATTGTATGAACAATTGAGTTTTCATCTATGTACCTCGATTTCGACAATGCTGTGATAATTGATATATACTCATATTTCTTTTTCTTTTTTACAACATTTTAATTTAACGGCGAAAGCTAGATAAGCTATGGTTTACTTTTGTCGTATAGGATACAGTTATTTTTATATATACCTGTAATAGCATTTAGCCCAGTCTTCTATGAAAAAAGTTGCATTGAATTGAAAATTGAATTGAATTGAATTTTATTTTTAAATTTGTTTCAGGTTGATCATTTATACCCGTCACACTCCAAATGCAGACTGGACATGTCACAATCTTCACAAGTGAAAGCAACAAAAGAGGAAGTTGACAAATGGAAAAGTGATTTAGGTATGAGGCATTCGAAAGCACCTTACAATTTCATTTATCAAGAAAGATAGCTCAGCCTAATACTGTCCATAAAAGCGATCCGTTTTTAGCTTATTGCTAGTAGGGGTTGGAAATGAAGCTGTTTTATTTTAATTATTTACTTGTTTGACAGATTTCTGCTGTGACTTTTGATTTCTTTGAGGATTCAGAGCAAAGTTTTTATTTTCGATCAGTGTGAACAAGGCTGTTTTTGTGATACAGTAAAACACCGCAAACAAGAACATACTTTTCTAAACAACAGACTGACTGTGTTCTTATGAATGTGGTGCTCTTGCTGTCTTTAGGGTAAGATTCTTACCCCAAGGACTCTTATGACTACGAGGAGCACAGAAGCTATATCTGGTATGCGTTTAATAAACTTGGGAGGCCTGATTGCATTCTAAATGTTGCAGGAAATAGTAGTCCGTTGTGTTGTAAACAAAAAGAAATTATATCATACAAATTTGGCAAACAATTTGCTTACCCTTTAAAATTGTTTGAGGTATTTGGACTTGTGTGATCAGCAGATGTCTAAAAAATAGCCAGATTTCAGATTCATAAAATTTGTTAGTTTTCAGGCAATGAATTATAAGTGTATCATCTGATAAGAACATGGAAAGTAATCAGACTGTTTTTGGTTCTTATCTTTGGGTGTCTTGTTAAAAAAATCAGTCTGTAGGTTTTTATTTTCCTATGTTGTTGTTTGTGGGGTTTTACTGTATACTGTGTATTTAGAATTTTGATTTAGATTGATAAGTAAGATGCCCAGATGACATGTTTTTTGTGAATATGAATCTTTCAGATTATTGCTATAATTTCACATTTCCATGATTTCTCATCATTAAAATCATTGAAATTGGGTAGGTAGGGGAGCCTCAGAAATGGCACTTGTTTTGTTATTAGTAAAATTTTGGATGAAGAGCTGGATAATATACCTGGCTAGACGTTCTGCAAACACGTGTGGATCTAGCAGCTTATTTTCACAGTTTTTGGATTTCGACAAAATTGTTCTGTATTGTGGCTCAGTGCTCATTATTGTTAGAAGCTTTCATTACAGTCATGAGTCCCTTTCTAGACAAATCAAACCTCTCTTTCGAATGTGCAGAATGGTCTGTTGTTGGTAGTTTTAAATTGATTGTTTTAGCAACTCGAGCCCCTCTTAGACATGATGAAGCTCTTAAAGTCAAAATTCCTGTTTTTTCTTTTTCACAGATGCCACAGCAGCTTGGAATGATGTGAAATTCCCCACGGAATGTTTCTTCTTCACGTTTCATTGTCATCACTTGTCAATCATCCCATGCTTCAGAAAATTTGCTCAGCGGATCAGAGCCCTCAGAGATATGAATAGATTGGTAAATGAATTAGAGTCACGTGATTCGGAATGGAAAAGTACGCCATTGGCTGGAAGGAATAGAGCATTGTTGAAGAAATGGAAAACTCAAATTAAGGTAAATTGTTCTTGAAACCATACACTAGTCTTCACCCCCTAGAACGTCTGTGCAATGGCGTGGAGGTTATTCAGTAAGGCAAGACGAGAGGTTGTTCAGTGCGATGGAGGGATGACATCAGTAAGGCGGAGGGACTTCAGTAAGGCGGAGGGATAACATACAGTAAGGTGGGGGGATAACATCGTGATTCTGGAGGGATGACATCAGTAAGGCGGAGGTATTCAGTTATTCGGAGAGATAACATACAGTAAGGTGGGGGGGATAACCTTGTGATTCTGGAGGGATGACATCAGTAAGGCGGAGGATATTCAGTTATTATTTAGTCTTATGATCTAAAAGCTGAAACGATAACGTGCCAAGTTATCGAGTGGAAAACATCGATGCTATAACGCTTCGAAATCTATGTTTCCGAGACTTCGAAAACAAACATTAATTACCAGTACTTGGAAGAAGAATGTTTCTTTTATCCAGTAAGTTTAAAAACTTGAATTGTTACCAGTGATCTTTCTGTATAGTGATCAAGTAGCAACTTAAATTGTTACCAATGATCTTTCTGTATAGTGATCAAGTAGCAACTTAAATTGTTACCAATGATCTTTCTGTATAGTGATCAAGTAGCAACTTAAATTGTTACCAATGATCTTTCTGTATAGTGATCAAGTAGCAACTTGAATTGTTACCAATGATCTTTCTGTATAGTGATCAAGTAGCTACGGTAAATCGCGATAAAAAGTTGCCATAAATCGATTGATTGATTGATTGATTGATAAACTGCGTGATTGATTGGTTGATTGATTGATTGATTGATTGATTTNCTTAAATTGTTACCAATGATCTTTCTGTATAGTGATCAAGTAGCAACTTAAATTGTTACCAATGATCTTTCTGTATAGTGATCAAGTAGCAACTTAAATTGTTACCAATGATCTTTCTGTATAGTGATCAAGTAGCAACTTAAATTGTTACCAATGATCTTTCTGTATAGTGATCAAGTAGCAACTTGAATTGTTACCAATGATCTTTCTGTATAGTGATCAAGTAGCTACGGTAAATCGCGATAAAAAGTTGCCATAAATCGATTGATTGATTGATTGATTGATAAACTGCGTGATTGATTGGTTGATTGATTGATTGATTGATTGATTTATTTATTCCCTTTTCTTCAAGAAACTCGTCAAAGAAGATGCCTGCGCAGAGGTTGTCATAATGGATGATGATTTGCTAAGACAATGTTTGCGTTTCTATAGTACAGCTGCGCAGTGGTTACTTAAACTTGCAACTGGCAAAGAAGCAGACAGGTAAGGCTTGATTTTCGGTTACCGCCCACATATAAGAACTATTATTTTTTAGCTTAGCCTATCAAAGTTCATATTAATTCTGGAGTTTAAAATTGAAGATGAATGCAATTAAATGGGCCTGTACCACGCAACACCAATAAAAACAATCAAATTGTCAAAAAAATTTTGCAAAATTTTCCTCTAAAGTTTAGCCTGATGGTTCTCAAATGTTAGCCTTAGGTTACCTCCACTGAAAACTTCAACTGGTCAGAAATCTTTTGCCTACAGAGGGGCCAAGCTCTGGAATGCCTGGTGTCAAGGCGTCATCCTCATTCTACACTTTTCGAAGTAAATTTAAAGCCCAGTTATGACTCATCTCGTTTTTCTTTCTTTTTTAATCGATGAATATTGTAAATAGGTCTATATTATATATTTTTAGTTATTATCAAATTATTATTTTAGCATGGTTCCCTGTAAAACAGTATTTAAATATTGAGTGGCTTACCATGGATAAAAAAGTTAAAATGAAAAATGAAAATGAAATGTCATGGTTCTTATATGTATGTATGTATGTACTATATGTCTGTATGTATATGTACACGCATGAGTGAACGTAATAAAAGACGCGACTCGAGTTAGTCAACAAAGATGTATTATTCCTAGCATATAACTATTATCAAACTTCATACACTTAACTATACGTAATATTTTACCGAAGGAAGATTACGTCTCGTACTTCGAAAACTGTAAATTTGATACAACGCCCAAACAAGAGGCGTCGTTTCTCAGGGGCTGGACAAATCCCCAGGGCGGGCTGCAAATACGGCAGACTTGCTACGAAGGAAGAATTGGATAACGTAGCAGTACAGCCTCCTAAGGGAACAGTCATTATCAATGCTGGGTAGGGGCTGGAAGATATTTCCATTGATACCAAAAATTGTTCGTGGTCCCTCAATTTCCTCAATAAGATTTCTAAGGATCCCCCATTTTTCAGCAGTAATTTTTCGTGACCCCCTCTCTGCATCAAAGTTTGTGACATGTTTCTAAGCAAAGAACTCACAGTTTTGGTTGGCAAGGGGTGTAAAAAAGAGAACATAGAACAACCGAAAAAGATTTCTGGATGATATTTTGAGGAGGTAAGACCAGATACTGGTTGTTTTAGAGATAACTTTGCATAAGATACTTTGCATTACAAAAGATATCTTTAGTAAAACTTTCAGTTGAGTTTTATGGCCCCCCTTGCCAGGACTTTGATTTTAATGGCCCCCTTTCAAGGTCCAAAAGTTTTAGAGGCCCCTCTAAATATCTTCCAGCCCTACCCGGCACTAATAATGGCTGGTCCCTAAAACTTCATGTGATCTTTATTTCAGCATCACATTGCCGCTGCCAGAAGAAGTCCCCATGCATTTTGGTGCTCTACCAGATTATTTCATAGAAGATATCGTTGAATTTCTGTTATTCATCGACATGTAAGTGTACCCTATATTTTTCTTTAGACACTGTTAACATTTTCCTTTAAGCCTTCTCCTTTTGGCGTTGAATAAACCATTGCAACTTCAGTTCAAATTTTATTGTACATTTTTAATCTTGGTTCAGGTCGACAAAATTTCTTTTGGAGTAATTTCAAGAGAACAATTTTGTGCAAATTTAATAAAAAATTTCTTCTTGGCAGCGAAATCCTGAATATTCCAAACACGATATTTCTAAGTCATTACCTCACAGATAACTCGATGATCCCAACGACATTTAAAACGAGTACCTAAATCCTCAAGTAATACTTATTGATATACTGGGTGTCCCAAAAAAAGTATGCAGATTTGTTCGACCCTAGCGTGAGAATTTAGCGCAAATCAATCCGAAAACATTTTTAAAACCTAACTCGATAGTCAACTTGAACATAGATACCTTGTTTGTTGATATTGATGCTTTAAGAGTTGAAATATTAATCTTCAAAGAACAAATTTGCCTCCATCTCGAAACCAGAGCTTTGGCGTTTGGGCCTAAGCAAATTCTTAACGCACAGTGAATAAGTCAACAATAGACTTGAAAAAGTTTGAAACATGAGGAGAAAAATTAAAAATTGCAAAACAGATACGTTTTAAAAAGTATAATTTACGTGAAACTTATCATCAAGGGAGCTCCGAAGTAAACTTCATTCATTTTAATATCAACAACTGATTTCACGACTTAGGCCAAAACGCCAAAGCTCTGGTTTGGAGGTCAAGGCGAATGTATCCTTTGAAGATTAATATTTCAACTCTCAAAGCATCAATGTCGACAAACAATGTATCTATGTTCAAGTTGACTATCGAGGTATGTTTTAAAAATGTTTTCGGATTGATTTGCGCTAAATTCTCATCGCTATGGTCGACCAAATCTGTATAATTTTTTTTTGGGACACCTAGAACATCAAAACCTGAAGATGTTGCCAATTTGATGCCTTATTGATTGCTTTTTTGAATCACCGATAATCATTGTGATTAGCTTGTTTGAATCACAGGTAATCATTGTGATTAGCTTGTTTGAATCACAGGTAATCATTCAGCAGACAAAACTGCCTACTTGGTATTTCAAATTGGTAATAGCGTAGGGCTACCCCTCGATGTATCAGGAATGAAATATCATTATACATATTGTTTATTGTTCTTTTTCGTTAGTTTTTTTTTCCTTTCGGCCTTTAGCTCTTTGCTTCATCTAACCCTGACCCTAACCCTAGCTTTTTCCGGCTTTTGCGTATGTCTACTCGACATCCTTAACCTAGTAGATTAATGAATTTATCTAGATATGACCATGGGCGGTAGGAGACGTGTGGATTGCTTGTTGAAAAATATTGTGGTCATAGGTTGGGGTTATTAAGATTAAATTAGCCGCGATGTTTTGGAGCGGCTTCCTGTTATTTGTAGCCACTTGCGGTTGACCCGGCAGACGCTATTAGAGTCGATGGGCAGATTAGCGTCTGCCGGGTCAACCGCAAGTGGCTACAAAATAACAGGAAGCCGCTCCAAAACATCGCGGCTAATTTAATCTTAATAACCCCAACCTATGACCACAATACTTTTCAACAAGCAATCCACACGTCTCCTACTGCCCATGATATGAGACGAATTCATGAATTTCCCTTATTTCAGGCTTTTTGAAAATGGAAATCTAATGCCTGTTCGAAGCCTAGTAACCTTTTGACTTTTGACCTTTTTACTAATAGAAATAAAACGCAACATTATAAGCAAAACTACCTAAATTTAAGTTGAATCATCTCAAAACCTTCTTTCATGCTTTTGATCGACATAACAAACTATCAGCTACGATTTTTCAAACAGGCATATTTTGAGCTGCAAACGACGATTTTAAGAGTTTTTATGAGGAATAAAGTGCTTAAAATCTCATTTCTCTCTGGAGCTGTACCCAGTGGACCTCAACAAAGTCTTAAAATGGCGTTTTAAAGAGCAATTAAAATGGGCGTTTCCCAACGATCTGAAGGGCGTGGTCCCAAAAATTTGATGGGATGTTCTCAGGAATCTATTACTTACATGCTTCCAAAGCTCGATCCACGATACGGGTGGAATGAGTGCAAGGGTGGAAATATCCATAAACTTATGATTATAATGTACGAGTTAAGATATACACACAATACATCGAGGGTCAGCCCAGCGTAGATCCTAAAAGCATTAAAAATCCTAAAAGTTCAAATAGTGAATTTGTTAAATTGTATCTAAATAACTCCTGTATACTGCACAATCTTTTTCACCCAAGAGCCAACAATAGATCAAATCAAGCCAGATATCTTGGCAAATTTCAAAAGAGAAAAACATCTGCTCTCTGCCGCTATTTCTAGTTTTTTCGTCTCGTTTTCGGAGTAACCCTTGCAGATGCAACTGTTTTCTTTCGCTTTCTGCTTAATAGTCCTCCTATTTCTTTACGAAATCCTTGAATGAATATCATATAGGTCGTAATCTTTTTCCTTCTCTGTTCCCGTTTCATTTCTCAGGTTTTCGTTATCTCGCTTTCGGAGTAACCCTTGCTGATGTCATCGTGTTCTGTCGCTTTCTGCTAAATGTTCCTCCTATTTCTTTACGAAATCCTTGACCGAATATCATATAGGTCGTACTCTTTTTCCTTCTCTGTTCCCGTTGCCATTTCACGGGTTTTCTTTATCTCGCTTTCGGAGTAACCCTTGCTGATGTCATCGTGTTCTGTCGCTTTCTGCTAAATATTCCTTTTATTTCTTTACGAAATTCTTGACTGAATATAAGATATGTCATCGGTGTGTTGCAAAACCCTCCAAATATAACCCAAACAAAAATTGGCTGCAAGGCTGTCCCATCTACATATTCTAAAAGGATACTTGGTTTCATGACTTGTAATATATACGAAATTGCCCATGGGCCATAACAGAGTGTGCTCCCTAATGTGATACTCCGTAATGTGTATATAGCGTTTTTGTTACGTTTCATTTTGGCATTGAAATTCTTTGACACTTTCATGTGCGGTGTGCATGATTTTGAGCTGGTATCCAACCGTTTCCCTGCCTTGATCGAAAGAATTAATATTAGAATTCCCGGGATGAATATTATCATTATTAAATATATAATTTCAATGACATAAATGGCGATAGTACTTTTTGCTCCCACGCAGCTCGTTGTCATCCCTTGAAGTGTCATCGCATCAAAGTTGAATAGCACTGGAGGAGCATTCACCAGAATGACAGTAACCCAAACCACCGCTAGCAGTTTCTGCGTTTTGCGTAAAGTACACGCGCGGCTAAACGGCTTCACGATCAGCATATATCTTTCCACTGTCAAAACCAAGAGTGTTAACGACGTCACTGAAAACAAAATCACGTTGGATTTTTGAAAAACGGAACACCCAATCTTACCGAATTCCCAACTGTTAGCAATAACAAAGCTATATATCCAGGAAACGTACATAGTCCATGTTTTATTCAAGTCGCAAATGGCTAGATTAACGATCAGTAAATCGCCGCTGTTGAAGGACCGCTTTTTACGGCGGTTTAGTTTGACGATAAGTGCAAGACCGTTGCCTATTATGGACGCAAGGATAAGAGGCACGAGTGATATATGTGTTATGATATCTGCGGTGTTTTGTTCCGCCATTATTTCAAGATTCAGAAAGGTATGTCTGGGTAGAAAGTCTCTGTGGGGAAGCGCGTGCTTCGACAAACAGATGAGTTTGCTGTTTGCTATAATAGGTGTTCTCCGCTCGATTATATTTAGCGATTGTTACGTTTTGTTGTTCTGTGGTTGCTGTAACTTTCTAATTGCTTTCTTTTCGACTGTGTCTGTAAACTGGTGAGTACCGTTGGTTTGTCTTCCATCGATTGAACAGCTCTCTTTGTACGTTTCTAACAAGGCCTCTGTTGTAATTTATCACCCATTGCACCTAACTTTATAAACCATTCTTTCACCACTGAAAGCGTTGCAGAAACCTTTCATCTCTGATAGTCAAGACAGAATGCTAGATCTAGCTTTCCTTAATTGAACAAATACTGCAGCTTTACAGTGTAACTTTAGTTAACTTTCCTTCGACCAAACTTGCTCTCATGGTACGTATCTAACAATCCATTGCTTGATTTTTTCACTTAGTAAATCTANAAGTGTTAATTTGAGGGGAACTCTTGGAGGGATAGTTTGCGATATGCGTTTCCTCAAAGCACAAATTTCAATTTCAAATTTTGGCTTACTGGGGAAGGACGTTAAGAACAGTCGCTGTTATAGATGTAGCATGGGTTGTGAAATACTGCATAGCATCTATCATGGGCTTTATTTTCCAAATTTTCTCTATTTTCCTTGTCCTGCAAGTTCTTCACTTTAGGGCAATGTTAATGGGAGGCAGTATGCTATCATACAATCCATGCCATTGGTTAGTTTTGTCTTTTGGGGTGACTTCTATCCATTCATGGCTGCCTCAACCTTGCCTATGAATATGTCTTCCGGGAGTTAAGCATTAATGAAGGAAGAGGTAGAGGTCTCGTTTGAAATCTGCAAAGGTTGATCTCATGTTAGGCGCAAGTTAATTAAAACTATTGTCTTGTTATCGTCGTGGGAGGACAACATCCGATGCAAGAAAAGTTTAATTCTCTAGAAATGGTAATAGTTGCAGACAGTTTGTCTGTTTTGCTCCTTTAACTAATTAAGACTATTTATCACTTGGATATAACTCACCTTGTTTCCCCTCTGTCCTTGACTTACTAACACCAAACAAACGAAGAACTGCATTTGCAATGAAAAGCAGAATGTTCAAATCAGATATTCGAATCTAGAACTCTGCAGTCTTTGTAACCGGCGCTATTTTCGAGCTATGTTGAGTCACAGCCTCCGCGATCTATAAATGTTTTCTTACCAATTAGCCGTTTTGAATGCAAACTAAACCGTTAATCCAAAATGCCAAGATTTTGTCAAAACATAAAAATACCAGCTGCTCAAGCGACCTGTGATTAACTGTCAGCATTTGTTAGGGCCTTGATTTCCTTTTTCCATGCACAGAATAATTGTCTTTAATTAACAGGTCAACAAAAACACCTTGCTAGAATTAAGGACTTAGACAATTAGCTGAATGAGTATTACCTCTACATATGTTCCTTTGTTGATCAGGACGTGCTAGGTTTGTTTTTCTTCTGTTGACATAATTCTCCAGTTGAAATCCCTTCAAACTGGCTAAGTAAAAATGCTCCTCATTTGGAGGGGTATAATTTTGTAAGCGCTCATCAAAGCATCTTTTTCAATGTCTTTCTGAATAGCCAGTGTCTTGACTTTGATGAGACATTTCACTCGGTCGAAATCACACCTTTCGTTCCAAAAATTATCGTTAATTTTCTGTAGAATTTCGTTTCCAAAGCCATGCAAATTGGCTGAAAATCTCTCTTAAATTTCTGAAACTTCTATGCATTGGCAAAAGCACTTGTTATCGTCGTGGGAGAACAACATACGATACAAGAAAATAGAATTTCGTTTCCAAAGCCATGCAAACTTCTATACATAATATCAATGGCAAAAGCACTTGTTATCGTCGTGGGAGGACAACATACGATGCAAGAAAAGTTTAATTCTCTGACAGTTTTTGTTTTGCTCCCTTAACATCTCTTTCACTTCAGTATTTCGTTCCTTTAACAAAACTCAGGCAAAATTTCGAAAGCAGAAATATCCCACCAGCACCTCTTGCGTCATGACAAGGGGTCGTGGACTCGATTAGCACTTAGCTGCTTCTGCGATCCCAGCGCTTGGCGCTAAAAACCGCAACTTCACCTTCACCTTCACAAAAGTATACTAAAGCATTCATTTAAATTCATAGCTTTAATATATATTTCATAAATGATAACTAAACATTGAAAAATGATAATTACATTTTAGAATGTGCTTGCTCTGATTATAAAACAAGAACGCACCTTGACAGGTCAACAAAAACACCTTGCTGGAATTAAGGACTAAGATAATTAGCTTCATAAGAATTAGCTCTTCTTGCGCTCTTTGGTTGTTTAAGCCGCTTTCGTTTGTATGTCTCCGGTTTATATAATCATCTTGCTAAAATCTGATTGGCCTAGGTGAATAAAAAACCCTCCTTATTTTTTAAGCACTATAATTCTGTAAGAGTTGATTCAATTACGTTAGAAAATGCTTTCCTGAATAGCCAGTATCTTAAAGACCCTATGCTCCCCATGATCCTATGCACGTGCACGAACCATCAAAACATCATATGGCCGTCAACAACATGTTTTAACACACAATAGCTGCATCATAAATAGCGACAGGAAAGAAAGCTTTCCTAATCCTTCAATTACTTTCAGGAACTTCTCTTGTTTGAATTCAAAAGCGAAGGCATAACAACGTTCATTTGAAGATTGAAAAGACAATACAGTTTCATGATTGCTAGGCCAAAGGACTTTCATACAGTATGAAACTCACTGTGAGACCGTGAAGGATCTTGGGGAGCACAGGGTCTTTAACTTTGATTCCAGAGTTTACTCTGTCCAAATACATAAGACAATTCGTCATGAACTTATCAATAATCATAGAATGTCGTTCCAAAACCATTTCAAATAGGGGTTATTCTTCCACGTACAAAAATAATTTTTCCCATTTGATAGCAGTTTCTTCACAATAATCGTCCCCTAATATTTTCTGTTTGTGAGAGCAGTTGGAAATTGGCTAAGTCTTCCCTGAACTGCTATGAGAAATGTAATTTCTCCCCAATAAAATATTGGGGAATTTATAACAATATTTACCCCTGCATGCAAAACAGCGTAAAATCTTCAATGAATTTTCAGCCGATTTGCAAGATTCTGGTGTCTAAAATTAATTTAAGATCTTAGGAATAGGGGTATCTTAACATGGAGCCTGTTCTTTTTATCATTATTTTTTAATACTTAATCAAACGTCGAACAATTTTTTGAGTTGCTAGGCTTACCAGGTTGTATTGAGCCTGCCCGAATAAGACCCCGTATTCCCAGAGAAACTTCAGATTGACTTACCTACTGTTTACCATTCTAGAAGACTTTCCAAAGCACGAGTCAAGAGTGTCAGGTCTTTTCTGTTAGATTCTAGAAAATTTTCCAGCTATGATTATCGCAGCATCGTCTGTAATTTATAAGCACGAGTGTCAGGTCTTTTCCGTCAGATAGTTCTGACCAGTACTTGTTTCGCAGTTGAGGAAGAACTCTGCAAAGAGGCCTCTTCAATGTGTAGCTGTATATACAGTTAATTGTTACGCAACTTCAGTTGCAAATCTGTGATGTAAAACTTGACTTATTACATAACTTCCTTCATCTCTACCATCGTTTGACTTGAGCGATGCCATGACTTACGAACCTACTGCTCACTTACCTTGTACTTCCACCCGGGCTGGTTGAAACCCCGGGGGTGGGCACTTGACCAGATTTTGGTTGGGGACGTGCCACTCAAGCTTCAAAAACACCCGTTCCTTATACCAATTTTTCGAAAATGTGTACCCGACCTTATACCAATTTCTCGAAAATGTATACGCGACTTTATACCAATTTTTCAAAGAAGGGCCTATTTATTTGTTCTTTATACCAAAATCACAAAAATGAATACCGTTCTTTATACCAAAATCACAAAAATGGATACCGTTCTTTATACAAAAATCACAAAAATCGCTACAGTTCTTTATACCAATATCGTGAAAATTTATACTGTTCCTTATACCAAAATCGTGTTGTTGTTGTTCATTTATTTTAATTCGATATTTACATAGCTAACAATATATACAATATATACAAAGTTAACTAATCTAAATCGAATGAAATTATATGTTTAAATAATCTATTGTTCAATAAAAGTAAAACTATTGCAGGCACTACATTTGCATTCTGGGCCATTCCATTGCTTTATCATAAGTTTGAAGTTTTTCAAGTTTTCTGCGGATTTCATTTTGTGAAAACGATACCCTTCCCGATGACACGTCCCCAGTTCCCAAAACATACACAGTGCACCCCCTGGGGCCATGACTTTCGAACCTATTGCTCACTCACCTTGTACTTCGACCCGGGCTGGTTGAAACGCACATCGACTATACCACGTGTAATAAACACGTGACATAGACACACAGTCAATAGCGAAGGGCAGATTTCATCATTTTGAGCCAGCAGTTTCATTAAAGATCTATCGCAAACATTGCGAACATTACTTGGAACAACATGTTTATCCTAACAAATCTCTTTCTAACAAGAATTCACGTCACCATATGAAAAGATAATTGATTTGTAAATAGCACGCCACTTTCTTCAGCAAACACGAATTTAAAATGCGAAGACTGTAATTCCAGTTTTAAGGTTAATTACGCGTAAAAGAAGATTCCTACTCGAGTGCAATAATTTATACTCACAAGGCGATTGTGTAAGATTTTATAATACATTTATTACGTAAGTTATCTTATTACATAAGTCCAGCTACACTAACTAGGGACGACTGCACTTTAGCGTACCAGCTTTATGTCATATCTCTCAGGAACGTATTTGACCGAATACCCTACTAACCCTAACTAAACCCTACATTACCCTAACTTACCCTAAAAACCCCTTTTCCAAAACCTAACCCTGACCCTAACCCTTACCACATGACACATAACTTGTGGATATTGAAAGCTGGTCCGCTAAAGTGCAGACAAGCCACTAACTATAATATGCACAGGGATACAAATTCGCAATTTTTAAGTTCTCACTTAATTTTTCCGTGGAATGGTCCTGTCTGTTGACTCTGTTGTACATGTGCGGCTGCGGTGGCGTTTCGGGTACTGTATGGAAGATTGAAGAGAATCCGCGGTGTTTAAACGGCTTTCTCGAAGGTGTCACTTCGACAGGAGAACAAAGGAGAAAGAGAAGGAAACCATATGAAACCAAGCTGTCGTGCCCCTGTAGAGGCTAAAAGTTGGGAATCTTTTTTTTTTCATTTAATATTCTTTATACACAAATTAACCTTTCAGCATAATAACTCCTTACAACGATAAAAATTTGAAGAATAAAACCCTAAAGCCCTATGAAACCTAACCATTGCTGATCTTCCAGGGAGTTGTGTTTGAGAGTCTAGCTCTTTAGATGCGTTTTAAGTTCTTTTTTAAAGTGCATATGAAGCGAAATTTTTTATTTTCCCTTTTGATAGAATTTTTCATTCTCATTCCAATGGTGCAATTGGTTTTTTCATCCGCCTTATAATTTTGGAGATATGAAGCTTCCAAAGTGCAAAATTTTTCTCAAAAAGTGTTACAACTCGAACGCTGTCAGACCGTATCCATATCTTGAGAGCTGCGTAGTGAAAGCCTTTTTTTGCAAATTCAGTCCTATATCTAGGGATCTGAAGATCTTTACAGCGCCTCGTATTGTAGGTCGAATGGAAAGATCTCAGTTGGTATTTATCCCATAGGCTTTCAGGGCATAGTCTGTTCATAATCTTGTAGGTCATGACATTCCGATCGTAACGGAAAAGAAATCATATCTTTCAGATTGATGGGTCACAGCGCTACCACGGAGCCATCCCCACACAACTCTGGGTATATTGGTCCGTCCCTGTGAAGCAAGGTTATGGCCTATAAGATCATGAACAGACTCTGCCCAGAAAATCTTTGGAACAAATTCCAACAAAGATCACAATACTCCAGTTACAATACGCGATACTGTAGAGATCTCCAGATTCCAAGGTACAATCTAGAGTATGCCAAAAAAGGATTTTCCTACTCAGCTCTTAAGGTCTGGAATGAAATCCCTATAAGTATCAGGGAGCTTCCCACCTTGTGCCAATTTAAAAAACAACTTAAAATACATTTGACGAGCTGAAAGCCAATTAGACACGACTCCCTGGAAGAACAGCACCTGTAATTAGATTAGAAGTTTTTTTTGTATATGATATTAATTAATAGAACTGTATATTTTTGTATTATTAAATAGTAGCTGAAGGGATATTGTGTATAAATAATTTAAAATGAAAAAAATGAAAATGAAAATCCCAATCTGTTTTCATTCCTGATATGATTTCTTTTTAAGGGAGGTGTGTGGGAGTGCGTTTTGAGGTGATAATTACGGGGTATTTTGATTTGGCTGCACTGATACATTCTCCATACATAATACTATTATTTTTTCCTTGATACAACCTTCATTTAGATCAGTTTAGTTTAGTTCATATTTGAATTAGATTAGTTTTATTCTTATTTTGTAATTAGAAGCTAGATTTATTTATTCGAATGAAAAGAAGATGACAACAACAACCTAATTCTGACGAATGCAATCTTCGATTAAATTTTGATGTTTTTAGAACACCTTATTGTAAAGTACGTACAATATTGAACAAACTTAACCAGATTATATGATACTTCTCTTTACTGTTGCTTTGCCGAATTCCGAATTTTATGATAAAATTAAAACATTGATAATCTCATTCTGCTTCAGAATGTTGTTGCCGCAAAAGTAGAACTTACCGGCAGAGTTAAACACACTATTTTCTTCATTAAGGAAATTATAAGCGATATTTATGCAAGATTTTGGCGATATACGTTCGGCTAAGTCAAAGTTCATCTCAAAAAGCAACATAAGGAGGGGGGCTTTGGGGGGTACCAGAACCCGTAAACCCGCATTAAAATTTGCAAAACCCGAAAACCCGGAAACAAAAACACACAAAACCCGAAGCTGCACTTTGGGCGAAAAGTTCGAATTTTTGCCAGTATTTCTTGATTATTCCCAACGTTTTCGCTTTTAGCGACTCTTTCTCGTTGTTTTAAGCATCCAAAAGCCAGTTTTTCGATCTCAATCAACTACGCAAACCATATGACTTTAAAAACCCGAAAAGCTGCGGATTTTAGATAGAACACCAGAAATCTGAGCGGAAAATAGGCTAAACCCGCAACCCGTGAAACCCCAAAGCCCCCCTTCATATCACATTTTTCACCGTTTTCAAATTGTGCCGATATCAGTCTTACAGAATCTTTGAGGCAACACTCTAAACGATTTATCTTATTTTTAGACACGCACCACATATCTTGGACGATATATGCGTCAACGATTTCATCCCGTTCCTGATTGTACTACTCTGCAACTACAACTACATTGCAAATCCATACCTTGCCGCAAAGTTAATTGAGGTTTGTCTAAGTTTATTGATGTACTACACGACATATGCTAAAGAAATAGTGACGATACAATACAGAAATAGTGCACCAAATGGATCTTTCTTCTGAAATGAAGATGAAGCACAGTTTGCTTCGAAACGTAAATAACAAAAATATGGGNTGGACGATATATGCGTCAACGATTTCATCCCGTTCCTGATTGTACTACTCTGCAACTACAACTACATTGCAAATCCATACCTTGCCGCAAAGTTAATTGAGGTTTGTCTAAGTTTATTGATGTACTACACGACATATGCTAAAGAAATAGTGACGATACAATACAGAAATAGTGCACCAAATGGATCTTTCTTCTGAAATGAAGATGAAGCACAGTTTGCTTCGAAACGTAAATAACAAAAATATGGGCCTGGTCTTAAACAATTTATGAATATCGGATTTGTCACTATAATTATGGAAATGTCGTTAACTTGAACTCGTCTCTTTTTTGGATTTGCCTTGGAATATGAGTTGGAAGGACTTAAATATGAAATGTATAATGATTATCGTCGCAATCCTTGTTCTTCGATTTTTGGTGAAACTACGGTTCCCTGCCAACACTTCAATTTCTTCTGAAATATAATGACAGGCGGCGACCAATGTTTTCAAACTCTACTTTTGCTAAGTCACTACTTTCAGATGAAAAGTAAGCGAATTACAAAAGGGTTTAAATCATGAGGGAAATTTATAACGCATATCATGGAAAGATAGTTGAATGAACTTAAAAACGATCAAATTTGATAAGGTGGGGGCCGGGAAAAGGAATGAGGCACCATGACTTGTCGAAATAAGAATTTTTTGAAATTAGGAAATATTAACAGTTGGAACTCATGAAAAAGAGAACACCAATTATGATAAATTCTATTTGCCAAGACAATGAGGAACGTTTTGTCATGTCGACCTGGAAATGTGCGACTAATAGCAAATTTTTCAAAGGCTTGCCTATAATAATTTTGTTTAGAAAGTATTTTCAAATATTTTATGCCCTTTTACTTTCAGATCATTTTTGCGGTAGACCCTACTGTGCAGCCACGTGCTAGGAAGTTCTATGATGGTATCGTATCGTATACACTTGGAGAATTACATTTGGCGCCATCTTTAATGAAGTTCTATGTTGGTAAGCAGTCATTTACAATCTTTAATAAAACATGCATTGATCCTTCACGGGGGAAGTAAAAGTCTTTGTGTCGATGCTTTTACGCAAACATTACCAATCTCGTCCCCAGAATGAGTTCGTTGCTCTACCTCTACTCTGGGATACAAGTGGCCGTTCTGCAATGTGATTTGTTATTTAAAAACAATAGCAAAATTCTAATTATTATTCAAAACTTAATAGCAACATAATTTAGTCACTAGGCAATGATCATTGCAATGAGACTGTTTTGTGTGAAATCGAGGCTGTATAATCATTGTTACCTGGCCAACCATAAATCCACAATGGCTCCTAATCTGTCCATATTCTGGACGGATTTGCGCACGCAATGTGTACCAGGTTGTTCATTCAGCTTCGTGATCAGTGTATGACGTAAGAACACCCTGGGAACGAGTTTGAAACATTCCACTTCTCGCTTTGAAAAGAGAGCTTTATCAGAATGCCGGTCGTTGCGTAGATAAAGCCAAGCCACTTTGATGATTACTTCAATTTTGTCGAGTAAATGAAATTGATGTGACCAGATATCTTTTCTTTTGGTTGAAATATGTTATAGTGCTACAAATTGGCTCAAATTTGCTAGGAGCACTAAAAACTGGAGCACGATATTTAAGTTAAAGTAGAAAGAAGGAATCTCAGACTCTCGATTTTTCATAATGGTACATTTTGATTAAATCTCTTCATCCCTGGAGAAATCTGTAAAGTTGCCATGCAGACGATTAGAAGAATTTCATTTTTGCTGAAATTAGATTGCATTGGTAGCAAAGGAATCAAATCTTTAAAAACATTGCACGATTGGTTAATGCATATTTCATTTGATTCAATGACTTGAAAGGAATTTCAGATACTTCATGCTAAGTGGTCATTGGCAATCTTTGATATCTTCATTATTTTTAGAATTATTGTGTTTTTCTTTTTATTGAAAGAATTCATGAACAACTTTGAAAAAAATTAAAATCGTTGTAAATCTTAAATGAATAGAAGAAAAACGGTACAATCTTCAAGAAAACCATAGTTTATGAAGGTCAATATTATGGCTGTAGGCAGAAATCTGTAGCTTTTCTAGTTCATTATTTAGCAATTTGATGACGTCACAACCGGAAAACTGTTTGAAACGCAGAAGACCCTGTAATTCTGAAGATAATTAAGATATCAAAGATTGCGAATGAGCACTTATAACGAAGTACCTGAAGTTCCTTTCAGGCCATTAATTCAAGCGAAAGATGCATTAGCCAATCGTGCAATATCTTTTAAAGATTTGATTCCTATGCTTGCATTGGTAGCCATTCAAGGCTGTATATTGTTTATATGTGGTAAAAAAAGCTGAAGTGAAAGACAGCAAATATATGTAAATGCCGGCCTTTGTAATACAGTTAACGTTGCATACGGAGAATATTTGGTATGTCTTATCACAGGAGGCCCAATCGCATATTAATGTTTAGATCTGATCTCTACTCATGGACTCTTCTTGCCGTTTGCCGCTATGAAACCATAGGCTATTCAGTTCAATACAACTAGTATGTTGTTGTTGCTGGCTGTACATGCAATAACGCAACATTATTGCTTGTGTACTGTATTGTGTACAGTAATACAGTAGTACAGTACAGTAACAGTAGTAATAAAAATAACAAGGAGCGAAGCTTATTTATATGCCTAAATTTAACAACAGTTTTGTCCTCGCTGAATCTCGGCGAATTTTGCATTAAACGCCAAGTTCTTTGCATCAAAATGTTCCCCAACTCTTAAACTTCGTACAGAAGACATTTCGGACGCGATATATTTCTCATCTCCAAGACGGTTTGAAATCTTTCGAAGCTCGTCCCACCATGTCCTGCCCTGTTAAAAGAAATTCGACTTATTCTAGCTTGAGCTTGCCTCCTATTATGACTTCTTTGTGTATAGATCGTAAATAACACACAACATTGTTCACTGTAACTTTTCCCCTAGATGTCGAGACTACTGGATCATCAAATGAATTTTACGATAAATTTGGAATACGTTATCACATATCAGTTATCATGAAAGGCATTTGGAAAAGACCGATGCATAAAGCATCTATTGTTCAGGAAAGCAGGTTAGTTACTTAGAAACTGTAACTTGTCTTTGAATGCTCCCTCCCCCATTACCCCTCCTGTAGCACATAGGTGATCTGGGGGTAAGGCAGTTCCAATTTTTATATCATGTACTTCCTTGTGAACAGCATTTAATTTGCAGTGAAGACCTTGCTGCACAGTGGTGTAATCCTCTGATTTTGGAGCCAGAACAGTGAGGCGGACGGGGTTAGAGCCCTCATCACTTGAGCGTCATGACAAGGACTCGCGGACTCGATTTGATTTTCTCTACTTCTGCAATCCCAGCTGTTATGTTTGCCATGTTTGTTTTTGTTTGTGGTTGTTGTTGTACTGGTGGTTGTTGTTGTGGAGATGGGAGAGAAGAAGGCCTAGACGAAGAGGACTGAAAGGAACTAGCTTTCTGAATATTATACTGGTTGAGTTCGTGTTTAAGTAGTATGAAAGATATCAATTTGACAGTTAATTCTTTGTTCCTGCTCTGAGACTTTATACCAGTACTTGGCGCTAAAAACCGCAACTTCTGTGTTTTTTTTTCAGCACACCAAATTTCGTGCGATTCATTAACATGTTGATCAATGATTTAACATTCCTCTTGGATGAATCTTTGGACACATTGAAGAATATCCATGAACATCAAGAGCTGATGGCAAATTCTACAGAATGGGAAAGCTTTTCAAGGGTATGCTAATGAATTTATTTTGTTTATGTATTGTAGAGTTGCGAATGGGAAGGGGGCTCTAGCGATAAATGGTTCGAAAAAAATACAGAAAAGGCCATTTACCCTCAAGAGCAAGTGGTGCGGAGCACTCTTCTAAAGTACTGGCCCTATCTTTTTTTTATATAATCAATTAAACCTTTTTACAAGAACGAATTACTTAATACACTACATATACCGGGTGTCCTAAAAAAAAGTATACAGATTTGGTCAACCCTAACGATCAGAATTTAGCATGAATCAATCCGAAATCATTTTTAAAACATTACTCTATAGTTAACTTGAACATAGAAACCTTGTTTGTCGACATGGGTGCTTTGAGAGTAGATATATTAATCTTCAAAGGACAAATTTGCCTCCACCTCCAAACCAGAGCTTTGGCGTTTTGGCCTAAGCAAATTCTTAAAGAACAGTGAATAAGTCAACAATAGACTTGGAAAAATTTGAACCAGGAGGAGAAAAATTAATAGCTGCACAACAAATGCGTTTCACAAAATATAATTTACGTAACGCTTATCATCAAGGGAGCTCCAAAGTAAACTTTACTAATTTTAAGTGAAACAAATTGTGGATATTGCTTAGGCCAAAACGCCAAAGCTCTGGTTTGGAGGTGGAGGCAAATTTGTCGTTTGAAGATTTATATCTCCACTCTCAAAGCACCAATGACAACAAACAAGGATCTATGTTCAAGTTAACTACCGAGTAATGTTTTAAACATGATCTCGGATTGATTCATGCTAAATTCTGATCGTTAGGGTTGACCAAATCTGTATACTTTTTTTTGGGACACCCGGTACTTTTCCACTGCGAAGGAGTGACATAATGGTAGACACCCGGTAGTACAGTGCTTCTCTTGATAGCAGCTTTCCTTATAGCTGATTGAATTCCCCTTTAAAAAGAAAATATATTTTTTATTATTATAAATTATTTTACAACACTACAAGGACGATACCACAAGGAGCAAAAGACAATTGACTACCCCGCAGCTACACATGAACNCTTAATGTAATGAAAACTCATTCCATGCTTATTTCCACAAAGCCAAAGCATAAAGCTCTAAAAGATAAAAGTGAATCTTTGAAGCTGAAAATTCGGGATATTGAGCTTGAAGTTGTACAAAAAACCAAATATCTTGGTGTCCATATAGACAACTCTTTGGATTGGAAGGAACACATTAAGACAGTTTCTTCCAAGGTCTCAAGAGCAATTGGCTTTTTGAAGCATTCAAAATCCTTTCTGCCAGAAGAAACTCTTAGGACCATGTACACAGGTATTGTGGAGCCACACTTCCGCTACTGTTGTTCAGTCTGGGGTTGCTGTGGTGTCACTGAGATCAACCAGCTGCAAAAATTGCAAAACCGAGCTGCCCGTATTGTAACTGGCAGCAGCTTTGATACCCCGGGCCAGCCACTTATCAAAAAGCTTGGTTGGAAGACCATTGATGAACTAATTGCTAGTGAGTCTAATATTATGGTCTTCAAATCTCTGCATGAGCTGGCTCCACAATACATGTGTAATCTTTTCACAAAAACATCCCAGCTGACCTCTAGAAATCTTAGGAATACAGCAACTGACCTAAGGTTACCAAAGAAAAACTCCAAAAATGGACAGAAATCTTTTTCGTTTAGAGGTGCCAAGTCTTGGAATGGCCTCTCAGCTGAGTGTAAGCTGGCATCCTCCTTAAACGGATTTAAACAACGTATATAGGGGTAGCTTGCTGTAAATAATGTGTTTGCCATATGGATTTTCTTTTATTGTAATTATTTATTTTAGATTATAGGGTTTTTATTAATATATTAGAAGTTGAATTGTATTACGTTATTTTAGGTCATAATAGTATTTTAATTTTTGTAAATTTTGTAATGGAGGGCCCCTTGAAAATCAGTATTGCTGAAGGGCTACCCTCCTTAAAAATTTGAAATCAAATCAAATCAAATCAATCAGTGGCGTTAGAGCTTCTATCACAGTTGTTCACATTCGAAAATTTTACGAAATGTACAAATTTATCGTTCGATTCAGACTCTTTTGTAGAATAGCTAAAAGGTCTATTTCAAGAAGATATGATTAAGTGCGAAAATATCGTCCTTTTAAGATCGCTGATTGCAAAATTAACCCAGAATGCAAGAAAAATCTTTGTAAAACCCGTCGGATTATTCAAACATTTGTTTGAAAGGAGGGTGCTCAAACACTTTGACTCGAACCTTACATTTAGGTCATTAACAAATGCAAATAATTTTAAGATAGTTTACATTTAGTTAAAAACATTAGGACAAAACAAGAATGAAGAATGTGGCTTACTGTGTTTTCATTTGTTAAACGTTTTTAATTTCGATGGCACCTAATTTCTTGATGGGTGAAACTTGTCAGTTTTATCAACACTCAGCAAAATTATCTGCCACAAGGAAAGGATGTCCTGAGTTTGATCACCAACTTCTAACGGGGAAAAGACAGCATGCACAATAACATCCAAACATTTTGGACGGAAAAGTTTCTGGCAAAAACTTCGGACGAAAGAATTTCGGACACTTTTTGAAAATCCAAAACAATTTTCTTTTTTACAGCTTATTGATCAAATCATTCACGTGAAATGGGTTTTAGTTGCATAGAATTAACCTGATTTCAACCAAAGATCGGCACTGAATGCTTCAAATCGAAATATCGTGCATAGCGAATCACGTTCTTTGAGTTTAAGGGTGTGTTTGATTGGTAATTCCAAACCTACCAAATTCTGAAAACCGTAGAGTTCGCAGAGATGGAAATATATTCTCCAATCAAACACAAAATCTTGAAACGGTAGGATTCGGATTCACCACCAGGGTTTGCTAATGAAACAAGAATCTCTCCAAAGTCTGCCAAGCCTTCTCCCATTTGGAAGAGAAGGTTCAAAAGGCCTTCCAAACGTACCAAACCTACCGTTTTGAGAATTTCAGAGCCAATCAAACGCAAATTCCGATTTTACCAAGTCTACCGTTTTCAGAATTGGTACCAATCAAACACACCCTAAAATGATCTTAATCAAACCGAGCAGTTTTGTGGATCTAGCACATTAATAGGCAAAGGTAAGCCGAATAACTTGATTTGTTTTATTTTTAGGTGAGAAATCCGGAAAAATATGGATTCGAACCAAAGAAGACTTTGGACAAACTGACGGACATCTATTTACATTTGGACGGTGATCAATTTGCTCACGCGGTGGCCGGTGACGAGGTTCGTTTATTTTTTAGATAAGAGTATTTGCCTGTGAAGCAAATTCCTGCATCACGCCAATATATCAAACGCAGAAATCCCTAACCCTGATCCTAAACCGAACGCTAAACATCCCCTTCCCCTAACGCTAAAACTAACCATGATCTTAATTTATTTCAATGTTAACCCTAGCCCAAATCTTAATTTATTTAAAGGTTTTGATAAAGGTTTCAGTTTTAACAGACCCGGTTAAAACCAAGGCTATTGGTTTGAATACTCACAGGAGACAGAAGTTGGATCAAAATGAAATTGTTTCTTTGCTTGCGAAATATACCTTTCAAATCCTACGTCTTTTCAAAAGAAGCAGCCATCGCCACCCCTCCCCCGCCCCCCCCCTCTCTCTCTCTTTCTCTCTCTCTCTCTCTCTCTCTCTTTTTCTCAAAATAAACCAATCTTGCATTCGTAACCAACAGCATCGTACGTCTCTGTTTTAAACTGTCAGCTCGGTTTCATTAACTCATTTGTTTACAATCGACTGCCTGTAGACTTACAGCCTTACCTAGGACTGAAGACTTTTATGAATATGTCTGTTATGATCATACCAAATTTATAAATACTCTTTTTTCAATTCTAGCGTTCCTACAGTAAAGATGTCTTCGATGATTGTTTGTTTTTGCTGAAAAGAACTCTTCTTAAAACAGAGGTAATAAGTCTGAGGCCCGAATCTTAATTGAATAGAAATGCAACTCTCAAATTACATATCACATGAGATTTGCGATAACGCAAAATTATTCATACAAAACACTACAATTTTTATTCGCGCACATTTTCACGTGGGTCTAATTTGAGACAGACTATTAATTCATATTCTCAGGTATTTTCAGATGTGGTAAAAATATCTGTACCCCAGCGGCACATTGATTGTGTTATAGCGCAGCGGTGTAATCCTCTGACTTTGCAGCCAGAACAGTCAGGCGGACAGGGTTCGATCCCAGGTAAAGCCCCATCATTTGAGCGTCATGGCAAGGGGTCGCGGACTCGATTAGGTCTTCTCTACTTCTGCTATCCCAGCGCTTGACGCTAAAAACCGCAACTTCACCTTCACATCCCCATACATATTAGGTTCAAGCCCCCCCCACCCCCCACCTGCGTTATGAGTTCCTAAAGTTAAGCTGCCAAATTTCTCTCTTTATTTCAGGCTGAAATTGAAAAATTTCGAAAATTTGCAGACAAAGTGGAAGAACTGCATGTAGAAAATAACAAAGTTGCGATGGATTTGGATGATGCTCCTGATGAGTTTAAAGGTAAACAAGAAGTTTTTTAGAAGTCTTATCAGCAACTTGAAAATGTAAATACCATATTGGTGAAACGTTATTCCAAATTTTCCATTTGTCGAAAATTTAGTATCAAAATTATTTTCAACTAGTGGTGTTAGTACCAAAATTTTTGGCGGAAAACAGATTGGTACATACAGAAGAACTTTCTAGAGTGCTAACCAACAAGCCATTTCTCTGATGTTTGAGTTTAAACGCATTTTTTACGCATTTTTACTGTAGTGTGAGCCGAGCTTAAGGGAGTAGCTTAAAATTGCTTGCTCTCTAAAGAACTGAGCCACTTGCAATTATACAAAAGCAAGGGTGTCGCTAGGGGGTGGACCCCAGGACATGTCCACCCCAGTTTTCTCAGGGTGATATTTATTCATATGCAAAAACGGTGTAAAATTGGCTGGGGGTACCTTTCAGAACTTAATTCCTTACTATGTCCACCCCCACTTCTTTAGGGCTGGCGACGCCCCTGTACAAAAGCAATCGATTAGGAACATCTCCCGCGCTAAAGATTTTGTACCTAATGAAAATCCAGCTAAATGAATCGAAGGTCTCTTTTACATAATAGGTATTATAAGTGAATGCACTATTAATTGCTTTTAAACTCTTATTATTTCATAAGCTTTGTGAGAAGCCCTGAAACAGTTGGTGCGATGGGCACAGTATCTCAGGAAAGATGGGATTATTCCAACCACTTAATTCTTGTTAAATTTTAAATACGAAAATAAACGATCAGATTGTGGCTTATTTCAATCTTTTATTCAGTTCGATCATCATTTTGCGGAAAAGCTCTTTAATTATTCATGAACATAATCAAGATATATTTTAAGTGATGTTTAAGTCGCTATAGTTTTACTTATCTGAACAGGCTTACGGTTACCTTGTTAGGCACATTGTTAAAAGCAATCCTGCATAATCCTTATTGAGGATTATCAAACCCAGCATAGGCTTCAAAACTATTTTAAAATGCTATTGACAATAATTCAATTCAATATCAATATTTAAAGTTGGTATTGACAGTAGTATAAGGAAAATACTAATTCAAACCAACTATTTACAAACATAATGTACACAAAATCAGTAAAAAAAGAGATTGTATAATTAGCGACATATTTTACAGGTGCATTTATCTCCAGCCCAGTCTTTGATCCTATTTTTAAAAGCCGATAGTTTTTATTCTTGTTTGATACTGTCATCGAGAGTGTTCCAGAGGAAACTACCTCTAAAAGACAGTGATTCGAGTCCAAAGCCCAATGTCTTAATTGTTGGCAGTTTGCATAAGTATTGTATTGTTAGATTGTACGTTACATGTTTCTTTTCATGAAATTCCCACACAAGCGAAGGATTCAGGTGATTCATGGACTTGTAAATTCTGTCATCAGTTTCTGCAAGTTTTTGACATGTATACTAAAGCTGCCACTTCGTGTGAGCAATGTTTTGAATGACGATTCGTAGTCTTTATAGAGGATCCGAAGAGCACGTTTATGAGTGCGGTCAATGAGTGCGGTCAATAACGCTAAAGATGGCGGCCGCGCAAAGCATGCTGGTAAAAAGCTCCCTGACGACCACCTAACATCATAAAAATTTTGGTCTGCCGTTTCGATTAGCTAGCTGTGGTAAAGTTCGGAACAAGAAATCAATGTAAGCAAATAGAAAAATTTCGTAATTCGAACGCGAATCTTTAATTAAAACTTTAATTTGAATCAAAACTTTAGTTTTTCTGCTTTGGAAAGGTTTCCTTTCGAACCATGTTGCATTCGAATTCAAGGTCGATTCGAATTCAAGTCAGCTAGTCGAAACGGCAGACCGAAATGCTCACTTCGTTAGGTGGTCGTCAGGGAGCTTTTACCAGCATGCTTCGCAGAAAAACATAACAGAGTCTTTGGAGCCGCCATCTTTAGCGTTATTGTCTATTGTAAATGGTTATTACATCTTTTTTTGGATTGGATTCAAAGGAAAGGAATTTTAGAACTTCACTCTAATTCTACCGTTGACTTTTTGATACCTTGATTATTTTCAACGTTGCAGCGTTTTCTATATTTCAACTTTTTTTAGACTGACGTCACCAAATTTCTAAATCACAAACCAGTAGAGTGACAGACCTGTGCTCACCACCATATCTTAGATCTTCATAAACTATGGTTTTCTTGAAAATTCCACCAATTTGTATCCATTGTTTATTGCTAAAGTACTTTTTAAACAGTGAGAAAAATTACTGGGCTCCCAAGAGGTAGGTAAATTTATTCCGTTACGCCACTGCCACCTTATATCTTAATGAAATGTTATCGAAATTTCTCTTCTCCTTTCTTACAGATCCTCTAATGGACACAGTTATGCAAAATCCAGTGCGCCTTCCCAGTGGAATCATCATGGACAGACATATCATAACACGACATCTGCTGAATTCATCTACAGATCCTTTCAACCGACAAAAATTAACCATGGAAATGCTTGTACCAGGTATGTGACACCTGTCTAAATGTCTTCAAAATGTTTGCTCACCATCTCACAGAGTACGCCTTTACAAAGAATTGGTTTCAAAGTCTACCGTGGAGGACTACAGGGTGTCCCAAAAAATTGTGCCCAGTTTGTATGGCTGCTGTGGATGATCTGTAACTTCAATTGTGACGCTTTTTACATAGTTTCGTTGGATAGGCTGCAACTTGGAGTTTGAGACCTTGTTTGAGTCAATCTGACAAGTAGTTGCTGATTTATGGCGCAGGAAAGGCAAAATAAATGGTTGCTTCAAAAACAGCACTTCCTTTGTTCTCCAGCAATGTCAAAATGAGGCTTTGCGTGCTGCGCATGAGAAAACAGCACAACACCGGCCTAGTATCAGAGACCTTCAGATAATCTGAAAGTCCATTTGCAGTGCATTCTGGGACAGCAACGGCGTGCAAAGCCACATGGTTAGCAGAGATTCCTTAAGAAAAGGCTTTAACTTCCGATTTTAATATCTTGTTTGCTGACTGACATGCACGACAGTGACTGTTTTTTCTAATTATTTACAAAATCTTTATTTTCTTACGCAGAACCTGAACTAAAAAAGAAAATTGAAGAGTGGGTGCAATCGAAAAGAAAGTAATATTGTACAAAAAAGAAAGTTGGAAAGCCAGGTTAGTGAGTAGAAAAACTGGCTTTAAAATAAAAATAACATGCCAACATCGTGGAGTAATTTGTTAGGCGCTACCCATTGTGTTATTTCGCTTCTTACGCTCTGTTGTTTCGAGAATAATTCCTGTTTAGGCTGCGATTTCACAAATTAATTTCAACAACAACCCACAGAATCAGGCAGGGTCCACATAACATTAAGTTCCAGCCTGATGTTCAAAAATTGTGCTTTAAAAAGAGTGTAACAATTTGTATTTATTTGGAAGCGTACATTGTAACATTTCAGTTGGTGTGTCATTGAAACGTAAAATTTTAAAAATTTACAAAACAATTTTTAAATGAGTTTGATGCGTCAAGTCTCTCTCTTTCTCTCTCTCTCTTATACTTTGTCTTGCTCCTATGATTTATAGTAGACGTTAATTAGCTATTCATGTAGGTGACATACAAGTCTAAATTGGCCTACTGTAGCGGATATGATAAAAACGGAAACAGCTTGCATGGTTTACAAATCGATAAATGACCTTGCTCTAGATTACCTGTCAGAAATGTTTACAAAAAATTCGACATGCAGTATGAAAAATTTGAGAAACACCGCAACCGATCTCCAAGTCCCACTGATGAAAACATGCAATGGTCAGCGAGCATTCTCATATCGTGGTGCTGGAGTTTTCGAACCTCTTGGATTCGGGAGTCAAGCAGGCATCCTCTTTTAAAGCATTTAAAGACGCTTTAAAATAATTTATTTTGTTACCTATTTATCTTTTATTTATTATTGTGATTAGAATAGTGTTTTACTTTATATGACTTAATTTGTGTAAGATTTTATGCACGGCCCCTTGAAAAGCAGTCTTTCTTGACTGACGGGGTAACCGTGGTTAAAGAATTTAAAATGAATGAAAAATGAAATGAATGAACATGTCACGTGACTTGAGCAGTTCTCGCTCGAAAATCAGAGTTGGGGCAAATGAAGCCATCACAAAACATAGCGTCGCACTGGGATTTCGAGACTCTGTTGTTTATTTTTGTAAATAATCATCAAA
>REGM01000051.1:1230786-1255821 GCA_004194415.1 Aurelia aurita | reverse complement strand
TTTTTTTTATTCTTTCCAATGTTTAGACATTACTCAAGTCCTTCCAAGTAATGTGATACGAGAAACAAGTCAAATAAGGTAAAAATATGCTAAGAATTTCCTTGACTAAAATAAATAGTTTCTTAATTTATATTTTCCCAGTACTGGAGTTTCTTAGTTTTTTGGCGATCTGAGAGTTGATTTTTTACAAGCGGTTTCTTATAAAAAAATACATTTATTACTTTGAAGCAAAAAGGACCTTTTTGTTTAAGCTAAAATGATGCGCAGAATTTGCAACGTATAGTTTGCGATTTCATTCTGACTGTTTCTTGCCCAGCTGTTTCTTGAGATACGAAAAAATGTTTAAACGACTTAACGGCTCTTATCCAACCATGGTCCTTTGCGTGGTCTGTTTTATGAAAATTAACATTTTTGTGGTCTACGAAAATGGCTGCCTCAATAGAAATCTACGCGCAAAGGATGCTGGTTGGACAAGAGCCTGTAAAACTGCCAGAATCGTAAAGGCAAGGAAACAACTTCGATCACAATGTCTGAAACTGAACCGTAAAATCTATAGTTAATTCGAAGTTATAACAGCCTGTATCTATTATAGTGTCAGGAGTAGCATAGGCATCAAATCTTTAAAAAAGATTGCACACATGGTTAAAGAACGCCGGTCAGCCAGCATCCTTTGCGGTCGCGCTTTGCAGAGAATGTTGTCATATGAAAATGGCCGCCGCAGTCGAAAGGCAACAAACGAAGAGCGCAAAGGATGCTGGTTGATTGGCGTTCTTTAATGCATCTTCCTTTTGATTTAATGGCTTAGAATACTTGTACGATGATTTTATTTGTGCGACTTTTGATATGTTGGTTTTTTTCCGAATTACAGCGTCTTTCTTTTATTGAAAGAATTCTTGATATGTTTTGAAAACAATCATAAATCGTAAATTAATAAAGAATAAACGGTACGATCTTCAGAAAAGCCATAGTTTGGGAAGCTCTACAATGTGACAGTAAGCAGAAATCTGCAGCTTTTCTGGTTTATGATTTACCAATGTGATGACGTCACGACCTCAAAACTGGTTTAGACATGGAAAAACGCTGTAATTCTGAAAATAATCGAAATATTAAAGATCACCAATGAACAATAATAGAAAAATGCCTGAAGTTCCTTTCAAGCCATTAAATAAAACAGAAGATGCATTAGCCATTTGCGCAATTTTTTTTTAAGATTTGACACATTCTGTTTTTTTTTTCGGTAACTTGGTAGATGAGCTCGTCACAAAATTAGAGAAAACAGCAAATTGCGTAGATAACAAATCCACTTTGGAAAACAATCTCAACCTCATAACGAGGATCCAGGTCATAACGAGGATCCGGCGCACCCAGTATTTATATTGGGTCTTTGAAAATATTTCAGCAAATAAGACATCTTTGTTCTCATTTGAATAATTTCATTAACGAACTACTCTTTTGTTCTTGATGATCACATAAACAATGCCATTGTATTGCAGCCTCGTTTACACAACTCTTCTGGAGCATTTCTTCCCAATGTTGTGCCTCGACTTGACCACTGCAATGCCTGCCAAATGCGATCCAGCCAATCCTTTCCTGTTGGCCTAAGCGAACTGCCGAGTAGCTTACACTTAACATCAAAGTATAAAGAAAAAGTTGCTCTTGGTTCAAATCGAATTCCAGTGATTTATTGCAGCCAGGGTTATCGGATATCATTTTCAGAAAAGTTGTTTTTCGTTGCACGCATTCGCAAGTTGGCGAAATAAGTTCGGCTTGTACTATAATTTCACGGTTCATCAAGTCGCGTAATTTGCCTAATTTCGTGCTTTGTCGTAAATCGACGACAAGTAACGAGCGTTCGGGAATATACTGCAGTGATATCAATGTCTCTAATTTGGCGCTAGTAGGTACGATGACGGGTCGTTTCGCGTGTCGTGTGCGACCTTCTTTGCTTTCTTTCGATATATCGAGAAATGGCATACTTATCGGCAGCATCTCGGCTTTTAGGTCGATTTCACTGAGATGCAAAAAACTTTCGGCAATAAGAACATCGCGAAACATTTTCTTGATATAGATCTTGAACTGTAGTGACATACTGTCGACTTGATTCTTCGGGAATAAATAATAAACAAACACATCTTCGAAATCGGCTTGGAACGAAAAACGATCTTTCGACGTGGCTTCAAATAACCCCGATGTGTATTTCTGTGATTTCGCCGGATTACATAAAATACATTTAATTTTCCCTTTGAGTTTTTTATCCGAAATGAATTCCTCGACATGTGATCGCGTCAATTTCAGCTGTTTCAAATAGATAGCGAGCTTTCCAACATGCACCGTGAAATCAATATTAAAATCTAAAATTCCGGTATGCAGGTCTTCGCTTCCGGCATATTCATCTCTATAACCGGGGTATCCGGACATTCGCCTGTGCGGGCTCTGATGAGATAGATAATCTCGATTCAATAGTCTTTTGTAGGCATCGGACGTACACGATTCATTGTCGGTCGACTGGTCTGAATAATGGTGAGGACTACCAACTTGTGCGTAACCGTACTCATCAATTTGTTGTCCGCCCTGATAGCCTGTATGCCTCTGCGGAGAATCATAAGCATACTGCTGAGGAGCATCATACTCACTTTGTTGTTGTCGTTGGTTTATGTTGTTGCTGTGTTGATTGGCAGGCGCTGTGACGTCATTTCCGTTTGTGTAGGGACCTTCGTTGTTCTTGTCGGCATCTTTTGATGTTGTGTCAGGCTGTGACGTACCTGAAACGATCAAATATGAAACTATGAAATACTGTCAGTAATCATCGATAACTATTTCTGCCTTGAAGACAACAGGAAACTATGCCAAATAGACATGAAACACAAGAGCCGTCTGCAATTATGTCATCTACATAAACCAATTATGCCATCCATTATGTCATCCACATAAAGGCCTATCTTGATAACCGTCTTATCATATCAGTTATGACTTCAAGGCAATCTAAGCATATAAAAGTGACTCAGGCCACTTGCAGTCAAAGTCTAGCCTATCAGATATCAGTACTTCCTGTTGACGTAGGTCAGTTACCCAAATATGGTTCGGCACGTGTCATGGTCTGTTGTATTTGCATGGCTATTTTTACCAAAGGCTTATATATGCTTAGATTCCCTTTAACATACAGTTAAATAACATACAGTTACATACAGTTATGACTTAATATATCAGTTATGACAGTGAAACTCCAATATCAAAAGTTTGTCTCCTTGTCTCACAAACGCTAACACAAAGGCCGAGTTACTTTAGCTTTTGAGTAATATCATCAGTGCTGCAGTCGCCTAAGCTAGCTGCCATGCAGGTCTGTATTTCACGATAATGTATTTCTTGTACGACATGGAGCATAAAAGTTGCCTGCTATAATATCATCTACATAAAGGCCTATCTTGTTAACCGTTTTCACATATCAAAACCTTTTCATTGTTACTCTTCAGTTACGTACCTGAAACAATAGTGGTATCACAGCTTGAATCAAGAGGTCTACCTCCCAATGCATCAAGGGTATTACCCATGATTCTCTGATTATTGTCTAGCTAAACAGAAGTTGCTGTCTCCAAACTACTGCTACAACTAGTATCTGCGTAGATTCACTGTTCAAATGTTCCCGAAGCCTCTTTGTTTAAACACAGGATAGACAAATAGAAATCTGTACAAGTTTTCCGAGCCTCAATTACAGTCTCGTATGTTCCCGAAGCTCCTCTATGCGACCAGAAAATAGGCAAGCAAGGTCAAAGGCAAACAGAACCGTAGACAAGTATTCGGAGCTTTGATTTTTTATTGGACGCTCTTAAAGTCACTGCATACTGCCACAAAATAGACACACTGAGTTATGGGCAATTGTTCCAAGTTTTATTTGCTCTCCAACTCAGATAGTTTTCTCAGTGTCATTTGCTCTTGACCAAGGAGTAGTAAACAGAAACCAGTTAATTCAAAACCACGCAATTCGAGAACACTTATTCGAGCAATCCCAAAGTACGCCAGACAACCAGACAATCAAGCTTCGACAGCCGTAAATCGATACCCCCAAGGCTTTTTGCCAAGAATTTTGCAAATGCGAGTGTGTTCGTAAAGTCGTAACTCTGCAGTCTAAACAATTTAATGCTCGACGGCAACGAACCGTTTTCTTCTTTGTATTGTATGTTTCGTCTTATCAGCGACGTAATCTACGGCACACAGTCGTAACGTTACGATATGAAGAGCTGTAAACCATAAATCGAGAGACTTCGGCAAATAGCGAATCTCTCTTTTGGCAGTGCGAAGTGCGAAGTTTGTTGATCAATTGTCTTCAAAGAGCCGCTATAGCAAAGCGTAGATAACAGTTTACGCTGTTACGTTAGGCGATATAGCGAGCTTAACGCCTTAAAATCCAGAGGCTTCAGCGAATAATGAACCTTTTTTGGTATTTTGAGGNCAGTCTAAACAATTTAATGCTCGACAGCAACGAACCGTTTTCTTCTTTGTATTGTATGTTTCGTCTTATCAGCGACGTAATCTACGGCACACAGTCGTAACGTTACGATATGAAGAGCTGTAAACCATAAATCGAGAGACTTCGGCAAATAGCGAATCTCTCTTTTGGCAGTGCGAAGTGCGAAGTTTGTTGATCAATTGTCTTCAAAGAACAGTTTACGCTGTTACGTTAGGCGATATAGCGAGCTTAACGCCTTAAAATCCAGAGGCTTCAGCGAATAATGAACCTTTTTTGGTATTTTGAGAGGCAAGCTTTACTTATCGAGCGTCTTCTACCACCCTTGCAAAGACGAAACTGTACAATGTTGTGTTACCCAAGACAGCTGTTGTTCAAAGACTTCCTAGTGGAATCTTTGCTGTTTTGATCTCGTGAAACACTCGAGAATGATGAGCTCACAAAAATTAAAACACCTCTGCTAATTCCTGACAGGTGAATCTTATTTATTTCGAGCTGTCTTGTTTTACATCCGAACGCAATTGTTTCATAAATTTGTGTACTTTTAAAATATTAGTCATGAGGAGCCAATTTAGCGTTAGTTGAATAACAATGTTTTTGTTGGTTCGAATGATATGACTTCGAGTTTCGCTGATTGTACAAACTATTCAAATTAGATGGAATTCTTCAATGTTGGCGCAGGAATTGTTCACGTTCATGCAGCTCTTAAATGTCATCTCCAGATGTTTCTTCGACGATATCTCTCCAAATGAGGAGTCAAATTTGAGGAATATGACTTACAATGTTACTTGATGACTTACTGACTTAGATGTTACTTTGACGATATCTTTCAAAATTGGGAGTCAAACTTGAGGAATATGACTCACAACTTGAATGTTTTCCAATCCTGTTTAGATATGAGGATCTTCAGTGTTGGCCAGTTAGTCTTTCCACACTAAGAAGGCGCTTAAATGTCATCTCCGTAAGTTATCTTTGTATTATCAATCGTTCCAAATTGGCAGTCAAACTTGAAATAATAGGATTCACAATTTCGTTGTTTTCAATAACATTTAAATATTTAAACTGCTCAAGTCTTGTTTAGTCTTTGAAGTCAAAACTTCTTGCTCATTCTCAGATCAGATATCATAGTCTACGATCTCAAAATGTCTTTCGGCCTTAACGTTATTTTTCAGGTATTACCGTTTCAAATTAGTAACTTCAAAGCCCCATTCTGTCCTTCTTTCTAAGCTTATCCTTCAAGTATCACCATTTCAAAAGGAAACTGAAGCTCCTGGAGTGTTTTTTTGTCTTGTCTTGTCTTGTCTTGTCTTGTCTTGTCTTGTCTTGTCTTGTCTTGTCTTCTCTTGTCTTGTCTTGTCTTGTCTTTTCTCTTCTTGTCTTGGAAGTCAAAACCTGATGCTCATTCTCAGATCAGGTACGAAAGTCTGCCATCTCAAACTATCCCTCGACCTAAACGTTATCTTTGAAGTATTACCGTTTTAAATTACTAAGTTCAAAGCCCTATTTTGTCCTTCTTTCTAAACGTATCCTTCAAGTATCACCTTCTCAACATGAAACTGAAACTCCTCGAGTGTTGTCTTGTCGATATAAACTTCCGCCCTGTCGATTCCTTTTCACTGTGTGCCTTGCAAAATCATGGATAAAATTATTCTTCGATTGTAACAGGTTCTTTCTTTTGTTTGTAAGCTTTTACAATCTGTGTTTATTGTTTAGCTGGTAGGACAATCAGTCGGGAGATATATATTCAATCTAATGTATTTGATTCCGCTATCTCTGAGATAAAATAGAACATATCAAACTTTTCTCCATTCGTTCAGGATTATTTTGTGTGAAATTCTTTGTCAACGAAATACTGTAATTTACTTTACTTTAAAGAAAAAGAAACTTTTATCGCTTCTGAAACTGTGAAATAATTTCAATAATCATCGGCAACTATTCCTGCCCGAAAGGCAACAAAAAACTATGCCAAACAAACATGGGACCGAAGAGTTGCCTGCAATAATGTTATCCACATAAAGGCCTATTTAGTTAACCGTCGTAACATATCAGGACCTTTTAATTGTTACGCTTTAGTTATGACTTTGAAACTTCAATATCAACAGCTTTGTCTCCTTGTCTCACAAAGGCTGAGATTTTCGATTCACTTGAGCTTTCGAGTGATATTATCCGTGCTGCAGTCGTCTAAGCTAGCGGCCATGCAAGCCTGCAGGCTCTACGATAATGTATTACTTCTGATTTGTCGTGCGATTAACCGAGCAGTTTGATTAGAATGTCATCCTACTCGTGGCTTTGATGTACATTGTAACGATAAATCATGTCAACTCTCTTGATCATGTGTATGACATTTAGATCTTGATCAATTGCGCAATGTCAAAATTAATACTCTTTAATATCGTTGTCTATTCTTCACGAAATTGTGGGAATTCAACGCCGCAGAGTAGCCGTTCCGTATTCAAAACGAGCACTTGATATACACCAATAAATTCAGTTCTGCTGTTGGGATGTCGATGCTATTAATACGATTTCATGTTCTGTAAATGTAGCTGATCTTGGCGATTTCTGTTTCTCTTGATATCCTTTAAAACCTTTATCTACTTCACGAAATTGTGGAAATTCAACGCTGCAAAGTATCTATTCCCTATTGGAAACGAGAATTTGATATACACCAGTAAATTCTGTACTTCTGTTATGATATCAAAGTTGTTGATAAGATCTTGTGTTCTGTAAATGTAGGTGATCTTGGCGATTTCTGTTTCTCTTGATATCCTTTAAAACCTTTATCTACTTCACGAAATTGTGGAAATTCAACGCTGCAAAGTATCTATTCCCTATTGGAAACGAGAATTTGATATACACCAGTAAATTCTGTACTTCTGTTATGATATCAAAGTTGTTGATAAGATCTTGTGTTCTGTAAATGTAGGTGATCTTGATGATTTCTGCTGTTTCTCTTGAAAATCTTTATCTACTTCACAAAATTGCGGAAATTCAACGCCTCGAAGTATCCTTCCCTCGTTTAAAGTTAGAGCTTTATATACACCAGTAAATTCTGTGCTTCTCTTAGGATATCAAAGTTGTTGATAAGATCTTGTATGCTGTGGATTTAGCTGATCTTGTCGGCCTGGCCGGTCTCTGATTTTGAGCTGAAATAAACCTGCAGCTACTTCAACATCCTTCGTGCTTCTTTGATCCTAATGTTGTAAAACATCGCTGATAATTCGCACAATCATTTCTGATTCATAGTCTTTGTATTGAATAGGGACCCTTTCAAATGGGAACAAATCGAAAACCGGTAATTCGCGTTTTCACAGACAATCTCGTGTCTTAGTAACCAATCTTTTAGGCAGCTATGAGCAATTGAAACAATGTTTTGAAACAATGTTTTATTCAAGTACGTCGCCTGGCATTTTCTGATGAAACAATGTTGCAACAGGTAGTTTATCTAGTAAAAAAAGTCATTCATTTTTCAGCTTTTGTTGATCATTATCATCATCATCATCATCATAACATTTGTTCTCTTTGTTGATATTGCAGATTGTTCTCTCCTCTCTTTGCAAGAGCTCTTCAAACTGCGTGCTTTTGAGCATCAACGATTTTGTTTCTTTCAGTGATAGAATTGTTTTTCTTTTCTCCTTCTTCTCTTTGAAAGAGCTGTTCAAAGCTTGTGCGTTTGAGCATCAAAAATTGTATTTCTTTTTAGTGAAAGAACTGTTTCTTTCTTTCTTCCCTCTCTTTGAAAGAGCTTTTCAAACTGTGTACTCTTGAGGATCAAAAATATTATTTCTTTTTAACCTGCAATCTCTTGAATGATATCAATCCTTCTTGCTAGTATACCGATAACTTCTTTCTACAAACAATTTTCGTTCCTTCCTATGAATATTGTTTCTTTCAGTGAAAGAAATGTTTTTCTTTTCGACAGAACTTTCTCACCTATAATCTCTTGAATAATGTCTCTCCTTCTTGCTAGTAAGCCAAGAACTTCTTTCTATAAACAATTTTCGTTCCTTCCTATGAATATTGTTTCTTTCAGTGAAAGAAATTTTTTTCTTTTTGACAGAACTTTCTCACCTATAATCTCTTGAATAATTTCTCTCCTTGCTAGTAAACTCGACACATTTTCCACAATTCCTGGAGATCGAAAGTTGGCTGCATTTGTGAACCTTCTTTGATCTCCTTCACATGAAGAAATTCTCCTAGTAGTGCTCTAAAATGTTTTCCCAAAATTCAAGCTTTAAAAGATCATGACTCCTGTCTCCTATGCGCTTATCGTCAATCCTTCGAGTCGCAAATTTCAATTTGAATGCTAATTAAATAACTCGATGTGGTGATGTTTGCAGGCAAAGTCTATTAACGAATAGATTTGACTGAGGAGAAATAGTCTTGTCAAGTCATTTTCTAATTAGATTTTGAAAACAGCTGCCTCAACCAAAATATCTCAATGTTGAAATTTTTGAGCTGAAAATTTCCGGAAAGATCTTTTTAAAGCCTGTTGGGAATAGTTAAATCTCTCAGGAATCATTCATCAAGAATTCTTCGAGCGATTGAGATATATTGTTTCTTTAAAATTTAAAATTGTCTCATTTGCAATGTCTTTGAGTTGGTGCATATAAAGCTGGGCGTTGCCATCAAAGTGGATTCCTGATGAATGCAACTGGGATGCAACTAGCTCTCTTGTTCTCTAAGCTTTCTTCAGTCAATCTTTTAACAGGCACTCGACGAATTTGTCCTGTCGAAGTTTGGTAGTTACTTGTCCAGTAATGAGCAAACCAATATTAGAACTGCTACTCTGCGAAATAGGTAGAGCTCTCTTCACAGCTGAAAATGGTTCTCAAAGTCGAACAGAAACTTGTCTATGCTTAGTACAAAACAACTCTTCAGGTCATGGAGACGCAGTTGAAAAATAGGTAGTCAAGGAATTAGTATGGTCAAAATTTGGCAGTTGCTTGTCCAGCAAGGAACAAACCAGTATTAGAGCCACGAAATGCTTCTTCTCTTCACAACACGAAATTTCTCTAAACTAGTCCGTTGACATTTCAAAACGCGCCTTTGGGCCTTTGAAACTCCTTTTCCTCAACCTAGATGCATATGTGTTGTAAATTTATATCTAACCACTTTTAAATGAGCTAATACCTTCATAATTCTGCATCTACCAACACCTATATCTGGCAATTGAAGTACAACTCCTCTGCATCTACCTATAGCTACCTCTGGCAATTCAAGTCGAACTCCTTGGCTATCAACCCTACAGCTAAGCTCAGACGGCAGGACGGACATAGTTCTTAAAAAGGGCGTCAATACGTATTTATAACTTCAATTCTAAATTAGCATAAACTGCTCTTATGAAATATTTAGAAGATTAGATTATGTTTTATTTGTAATTAAGTTAGATTTGAAAAACTTCATGTGTTTTGAACAATGGGCAGAAATGGCACCGTTCTAAATCTATTGTTTCTATTAAACGGCTTGATCGTAACTCAGTTTGCAGATGTCAGTGAATTCAGAGTCTCCGCTAAGATTTCACATCACATACTGTTTTGTTTCTGCAACAGGCTCTTGAGCCGAGAGAAGGTTGTAACGTTACGTGACATATACGAGCCTGACATATACGGGCGTTATATAATAATAATATAGTATTGTGGCTCTAGTTTACATGAAGGTAATAAATACTAACTATCTAATTACAAAGTATAAGTTAAAACCAAAGTTCTATTCACAATTTTTACAGTTACATTTTTCTCCCTTCCAGTTTTTGATCATGGTTTTAAACGTCTTGCTATTTTGTGCAGATTTTACGCTGTCTGACAAAGTGTTCCAAAGTATACTGCCTCTGAACGATAGTGAACTTTGTCCATATGAAGATGTTTTAATTTTTGGCAGCTGGAGGAGGTTCTTTATCCTTAGATTATACTTGACATCTTTGGTTATGAAGAACTCCGACAAAAAGGAAGGGCTATGCAGGGTGAAAATGCAACAAAATGCAACCCATCTATAATTTTCAAATTTTCAAATAATAATAAGATTTGACAAAATGTACTGTATACCATCTGAAGCACAATCTATCTTCTTTCGAACGATATGCAGTTTGGATTCTTTAATTTAATCATTCATCATTTAATCGATATTTTAGTAAATATGGCCGATTTTTAATTCAGCATGCGGTACGAGCAAAATCAACACCTTTTTTAGCGTAAAAAGTTACAAAACAGATGTTATGAAAACATCTCAGGCCTAGAAGCACTTAAGGTGATGCCCTAAGGCAGGAAATATACAAAATTATTCCCATGAGATGCACTTATTAAAAATGATAAAATAAGCTCTCACAAAGATGGGTTTGTGCCTATGTAAATGTCCTACCACTTTCCTGCATCTAAAATAGGCCATACTTACTAAAATATCAATTAAGAGATAAACAATCCAATTAATGCTCCCAAGCTGGATATCATTGGAAAGAAGATAGATTGTGCTTTCAGATGGTGTACGTCAAATTTATTCAAATAATGTTGATTTCTGAACAATCTCGAATAATTGTGGGTTGCGTTTTTTCTGAAACACCCTGTATAGTGAATGGCAGAAGTCAACGTTGTCACGCCATGGGAGTGTACAACTCAGCAGAGCTAACTTATAATCGGTGGTCACTGAATTCCAAGTTATTCCAATCATTTCCTAAAAATATGGCTTTGAGGGCATTTTTCCAGTATACAGTGTCCTCAATGGTGGCTATTGTCGCCACCATCAATCAGCTCCTAAAAATATGGCTTTGGGGGCATTTTACCACCATACAGTGTCCTCAATGGTGGCCATTGTCGCCATCATCAATCAGTTCCCAAAAACATGGCTTTGGGGGCATTCTATCAATATACAGTGTCCTCAATGGTGGCCATTGTCGCCATCATTTGTGTAATCTTCTATTGATTGAAAGTGTCACAACATATGATGTAACTAGATAAACATGGAGGGAAGAGACGCGCCGCAGGCACAGCGCTAAGCAAAATCATTTTAGATGTATATACTATATCGTTAATAGTCAGCAACCGATAAGAATCAGGATTGTTAGACTTTTGAGTTCTGGGTTCAAAATTTTTATTCTTTTAACTTCTTGATGCATCTTATCATCAATTTGAAATCTTGAATATACCAAATCTAAAAGTTCTTACCACTTAAGCAACAGAAAAAAGCTCTTTCTACCAGTTTATCCATGTTTGCTTCAACTTCACGGTACTTTAAACATCTCAATTAAATAGGAGTGCCTTCCTTGCAGGCAAATATTGGTTCGTTGGTTACTGACCCAGATTATTTTCACATCTTTGAGAATTCAACAAGTCTTTTCATAGCATATAAAACCCAGCTACCCTTCTCAAGGTATTCGAGGCACCTCAAGACAGTTGGTAAAACTGTTGTCCTTTCATGCAGGCAAATGATATTTCTTCATTTACTGATCACTGATTGATATGGCTTCAATAATGCATCTCTAAATTGTTTCATAAGATAGCAAGCTCTGTTACCCTGCTCATGCCATCTGAGATACCACTAGCAAATAGGTAAAACTGTTTGCAGGCAAATAGGCGTGCTTAATTTGCTGGCCACAGATTAATATTACTCCAACAAAATTTCTCAAGGTTTTTCCATCAACACAGCAAACTCTGCTACACTGCTCACAGCATTTTAAACACCTCAAGCAAATAGTTAAAACTGCCGTCAATCTTTGCAGGCAAATAGTGGTTCGTTATTTCTTGATCGCTGATCACTATCATTTTAACAAAAATTCAACAAATCTTTCCGTAACATATCAAAACCTGCTTCATAACCTCTTTGCTACCCAGCTCATGTCACTTGAGATACTAGCTCGTGTCATTTGAGATACCTCTAGCAAATCAGTAAAACTGTTGTCCATTCTTGCAGGCATATAGTGGTTCGTTTTTTGTTGATCTTCGATTCGATTACAATCATTTCAGAACTCAACAAATCTTTCCATAAAACATATCAAACTGTTCAACTAACTATGCTTCGTATCGTACAAACTATCAACCTGCTCCCTATCAAGAAATTGTTTTGTCTTGATTGTTTGAAGTGACAAAAGACAAGATGACTTTCTCATCAAACGTACATTTATTTAACTTTCAGATAACAACTAGCTATTGGAAGTGAGGATATCTTTGATTGGTGTTAATTCAATTGTTGATTCTTTGCACACTTTGAATTTATTCTGTTAAAAACAAATTTAACCTCTTGCTTTGTCTTTCTCATTCACTTATTATTTGACCAAGACCGTCATGTCTTTCTTAACTAATATGGAATTTCGCGCTTGAGATTTTCCAGTGGCGGAGCCAAGGGGGGATTTATCCCCCACCCCCACTTTTTTTTCGAGGTCAGCCTTCTAATTCGTCTGAATCTGTTGAGTTACTGTATAAGGAGACGTTAGGTAGTTATCTTTAGAGTTTGAGAGACAGATAAGAGCGTTAACCGACGGTAAAAAGGGCGTTTCCTGATCGTAGAACGGGTATGATTCTAACAATTTTCCTGGGGGCTAGGCCCCAGGCGGCCCCCATCTTGGTTCGCCCGCCCCCCAGTTTTTTGCGGCTGGCGGTGCTATTGAAATTGTCGCACAGCTACCTAACTAACTGAAGAATTTTAAAGATGACGCGCGATTCATTCAATTTGCATAATTCAATTCAATAGGTTAGTCCTTTTGATTTTGAATTTGAATTTGATTTGATTTCGTTGCCGATCTTTAAATTTTCTTTTTGTTTATTTGTGTCAAGGGCCAAATAAATTTAGTAGATGATCGTTATTTTATTTCTTCAGAAGAGTGATGTTGAGATCGTGACATGAAAACCATATTTTAAAGAATGGTATTTTACAAAGTAAAGTATTTTTAACAAAAAAGCTATGTCTTGCAATTTCACTTAAAACTTCAAGTCATATGAGATCATTGTCAATTATATAAGAAACAGCATAGGAATCAAATCTTTAAAAATCATTGCACAATTGGATTATGCATATTTCATTTCATTTAATGGCTTCACAGGAACTTCAAGTACTTTGCTATAAGTTTTCATTGGCAATCTTTGATATCTTGATTATTTTCAGAATTACAGCGTCTTCTGCGTTTTAAACAGCTTTCCGGTTGTGACGTCATCAAATTGCTAAATCATGAGCCAGAAAAGCTACAGATTTCTGCCTACAGCCATAATATTGACCTTCATAAACTATGGTTTTCTTGAAGATTGTACCGTCTTTCTTCTATTCATTTAAGATTTACAACGATTTTAATTTTTTTCAAAGTTGTTCATGAATTCTTTCAATAAAAAGAAAAACACAATAATTCTAAAAATAATGAAGATATCAAAGATTGCAAATGACCACTTAGCATGAAGTATCTGAAGTTCCTTTCAAGTCATTAAATCAAATGAAATATGCATTAACCAATCGTGCAATGTTTTTAAAGATTTGATTCCTATGCTACCAATGCAATCTAATTTCAGCAAAAATGAAATTCTTCTTATCGTCTGCATGGCAACTTTTCAGAATTATTGTATTTTTCTTTTTATTGAAAGAATTCATGAAAACTGTGAAAAAATTAAAATAATCGTAAATCCTAAATTGATAAGGAGAAACTGTACAATCAGCAAGAAAATCGTACTTTATGAAGCTCTATAATACGGCGGTAAGCAGAAATCTGTCGCTCCTCTGGTTTATGGTCTAGCAATTTGATGACGTCACAACCGGAAAACTGTTTGAAACACAAAGGACGCTGTAATTCTGAAAATAATCAAGATATCATAGATTGCCAATGAACACTTATAGCAAAGTACTTGAAGTTCCTTTCAAGCCATTAAAGACAAATGACGGATATATAGCGCCTAGTTTAAAAATAGGACAGAAGATGTCTGAGTGGCTTCATTGTCCAGTACATTTGATAATCTATCGAGTCATCAAATACAATGGAATACAATAGGCTATATTTGGATTGCCCAGGCCCCTGATTTAAGTCGCCTTATATCTCCGTCATTTGTCTTTAAGTATCTTTTGGGGGAGGTAGAAACTTCATGGCATTTTTTAGGTCTAAAGATTTCACAGCATTTTTAGGAGTGCTGTAATACACGTATTTTTTCTTATAAGAAACTGAGACTTTGAGCCGGTATTGAAAATTTCTGAAAATTAACAGATTTCGAGAACTCAAAATTTCTTACGAGTTTCTTATGAGTTTAACAATCTTCATGTTTACTGCCTGTGCCGCTGTCAACATTTCAAAACGAATTTTTTTGAAGCCTTTCCGATGTTTAGACATTACTTACATGTTTAGAGTATACCTTGACTAAAATAAATAGTTTCTTAAGTAATTTGTTGCCAGTACTGGAGTCTCGTAATTTTTTAGCGATCTGAGAGTNTCATCAAATACAATGGAATACAATAGGCTATATTTGGATTGCCCAGGCCCCTGATTTAAGTCGCCTTATATCTCCGTCATTTGTCTTTAAATCAAATGAAATATGCATCAACCTTTTGTGCAATGATTTTAAAGATTTGATTCCTATGTTATAAGAAACAATTTGGCAATAACAGTTCAATTTGATAATAGTTTCTTGTGATTTCGGAGTATGCTCCAAAACCAGGTAGCTTCTAAAAGCACCAATTCCCACAAATTCAAAGCCATTTCAAGACTTTGAAATATGTCTAAATTTAATTTGGTCCTCTATATTGATCAATAAAATAATCGAAGTTTCGACTGTTTTGGGGTCACTGTACTGTATATGTAAGCCTACGAAATTTTAGATCTGATTTCTTATCTCTGAAGTTTGTTTTGGTTTCTTCATTCTTCAAGGACTGATAAGTCTTTGCAAGGACTGATAAGCCTTCTAGAATCTGCGCCACATCGACCAAAAACATTTCTGCAAAGATTTTTCGCACATGACATTTTATCTATTTATGCCATGCCGTTCTGAAAGCAGACGAAACTTCTGACAAAGAGTCTCTTTTTACATTCAGAGTAACGATAAATCATTAACTATTATGAATTTAAATGCAGCTGTTTCTCTTGATCTAGCTTTTCTCTTTGCAATGAAAGGAACAACAGTTAAATTAACTACAACGGTTTAGGATTAATAGCAGATGGTGCAGCCACAAAATATAATTTAGATCGGAAATACAAATCGCTTTTCTGAAAGTAGTTTTGAAACTCTTTTCTTGCACATCATTTCAACATCCATGGCAGATGAAATGCCTAAGTGTAAACATCTTTGTGTGATAAGGTGTTGTGTTTTGCTATGTTGCATTGCATTGTGGGTGATAACGAACGTGGACACTAGTTAAATAGATCTTTTCAGAGATATATTGTTCATTTCAACGAAAGCTGCCCATCTGAATGGAGTTTTAGAATGTGTCCCATAGCAAATCTATAGGCTATAGGACACCGTCTGAATAAATTGATCATACACTGCTGTTTTTTCCGGTATTATCCTTTCCTGCGAAGGCGCCATCTATAGAGCATAGGGCTCAAATCTTTCAAATCTTTAAAAAGGTCGGTGTAAAATTCTATTACAATTTTCTTTGAATTGAATGGCTTGAAAGGAACTTAGGATACTTTGCTGTAAATCTGCCGTGGAAATTGTTTGATATCTTGATTATTTTCAAAATGGCGGCGTTTATATTTTTGTTGAAAGAATTAATGGAAAATTTATAAAGATTTAAAATAATCGTAAATCCTAAATCAATGGAGGAAAAATGAGAAAATCTTCAGGAAAACCATAGTTTATGAAGGTCTACAATATGGTATCAAGCAAAAATATGTCGCTCTTTTGGTTTAGGATTTATAAATTTGATGACGTCACAGCCTCAATTATGATAAATGCCGCCATTTTGAAACTAATCAAGATATCAAAAGATTTCCACGGCAGATTTACTGAAAAGTACCCCAAGTTCCTTTCAAGCCATTTAATTCAAAGAAAAATGCAAAAGAATTTTACACCCACCTTTTTAAAGATTTGAGCCCTAATGCTCATCTATAGTATCACCACCTACATGATTGACCTTTCCATCTGAGTGACATAATGGCTTGCAGTCACATCAATCAGGCAACAGTAATTTCAATAAAAATACGACTTGTACGAAGAATATGAATAGATAAATCAGGCACCTGGTGCTAAAACGGATAGCGCCTTCGCAGAAGATGCAGATATAGCAAATAGCATTGAGTGTACAATTCATTAATCTGATGAAGCGTCATACAGTACAGAACTCAGATCTTTACTGGTTGCCTAGGGTTCTCCTAAATCATCCAGTCTCATTCTAATCAGCCAATGATAATTCCGCTTTCTTTCAACGATGAACTACGTGAAAGAAATTTAGCCGCTCTTGCTGAATTTTGAGCACATATGTCTATATCTCCCTGATTTTGAATCCCTCGTGAATCGTGAAATAGATTCTACTTCACAGCAGTTTCTTGTTATGTTTCGCACATTCCGTTTGTTGATAGAATGAAAAGTGGCAATGTTATTGGCTGATTATCGTGAAATTGGATGATTCGGGGCAAACGCCTCGAAAACCAGTAAGGATTTGAGCTCTATGCTGCGTCATATTCATGGCCGTAGGAGGCTTGGGGGCTAGGGGGCTGCAGTCCCCCCCTATGCAGGGAAAATTTATCGCATTTCAGGCTCTATTCGGGCAGTTTTAACTCAATGAAACCATGGTATTCAGGCAAAATCCATAAAAAGCCCCCCTAAACGTTAAGCATCCCCTACACGCTCATGGCGATATTGCTTATGACAAATCCCCCGTGATCTGTTCGAACTTAATCATTCCAAAATTGCGTCTAGTTTATCTTTGATTGAAGAAGTGCTAAGCCACCTGCGTTGATCTTTGTTCGAAAATCTGAATATTAAAATATTGATTCAACTGATAACACTCTTCTGTCATTTTTAACAAAAAGGAGGTAACAAAAATAACAAGTCTCTGTTCACAGGACAGGGTGAGTCTAGATAACGTGAAGTACATACGTCCCAATAGAACTTTGAAGCTATGCAGATGCCATTATGAAATGACGTAATACGCAATAGACTTCTTAGCTATTCTACAAAGGAGTCTGGATCGAGCGATATTTTCATACATTTTTATTCGAAAGGTTCGATTGAGTGGCTTTAGAGAATTTCAATCATTATTATGCACATTCGATCGTCAGCTTTTTACAAAATATATAAAAATATCACTCTATCCAGACTCTTTCGTTGAATAGCTTAGAGGTCTACGCACTCTGGGATGGTGATAGACTTATTACATGATCGTAATTTTGCTCCTTGCCTGAACTGATATACCGCTACAACTACGACTCTTGATCTAACTGTAAGTTGATACAAAATGTTTAAAAACTTGAACCTCTATGCAATAATCTTCTTGTTTAAAGACAAATTAGATCCTGTAAATTTGCTCGAAGCTGCGAGAATCTACGCCTGTCGGCATTGTTGTCATATCAACGTGATTAACCAATCAGAGTGTGTTGTTCGATTGCTACTCGCCAGGGCCGCGGAGAAGATTTATGGGCCCCGTGTCGCAATGAAACATGGGCCCCTTGCAAAAGGAGCTATGGAAGGTACGCTGAAGGCATACACGTGCACCAGAGGCACACTCATCTAGAGGGGGTCCGGGGGCATGCTCCCCCGGAAAAATTTTAAAAAATTAAGGTAGCTAGCATCGCTCTGGCAGCTATTTTACGCCTCTAAATACAATTATCATATCATCGAAATAGCCAGTTGTTATGCACGAGAATCATACTATCATAAGCTGAAAGTATGTATTTCCTAATTCAATTTTTTTATCTTAAAACTGACAAATACTAAATTTACTGAATTTCATCGTCAGATACTGGAAACCTACATTGATATTAAAAGATCAACATTTACCATGAACACACATAGATTTCCTTTATTCCAATTATTTTAGAATTAAAAACGTTTTATATTTGGCTCTCGATTTCCTCTCGACTGCAAATGCTGCTCTCTGATTGGTGACTCACAAAAGTGTCTCGGTTGGCTGTCTCAGCGAACAGTTAGATTACAAGACTAGGATGATGAGGGTATACATATTATGCACAACTTTATATACCTCATGTTTGATTGAACCTCATGTTTGATTGAACCATCGACTAGGATTAATTGTACAGAAATTCTGGGTTACAAAGACTTAAACAGGTTTCCACAATGAGAGAAAGAAGAAAGAAAGAACGAAAGAAGAAGATTGTTACAAAGAAGAAAGAAAGATACGATGCTGATTTACAAAGAATTAAACAGGTTACCACAATGTGAGAAAGGAGAAAGAAAGAAAGAAAGAAGGTTGCTACAAAGAAGAAAGAAGGAGATTGTTACAAAGAAGAAAGAAGGATACGATGCTGATTTACAAAGAATTAAACATGTTTCCATAATGAGAGAAAGAAGAAAGAAAGAAAGAAAGAAAGAAGAAGGTTGCTACAAAGAAGAAAGAAGAAGATTGTTACAAAGAAGAAAGAAAGATACGATGCTGATTTACAAAGAATTAAATAGGTTTCCACAATGAGAGAAAGAAGAAAGAAAGAACGAAAAAAGGAAGAAGATTGTTACAAAGAAGATAGAAAGATGCGATGCTGATTTACAAAGAATTAAACAGGTTTCCACGATGAGAGAAAGAAGAAAGAAAGAACGAAAGAAGGAAGAAGATTGTTACAAAGAAGAAAGAAAGATAAGATGCTGATTTACAAAGAATTGAATAGGTTTCCACAATGAGAGAAAGAAGAAAGAAAGAACGAAAGGAAGAAGGAAGAAGATTGTTACAAAGAAGGAAGAAAGATACGATGCTGATTTACAAAGAATTAAACAGGTTTCCACAATGAGAGAAAGAAGAAAGAAAGAACGAAAGAAGGAAGAAGATTGTTACAAAGAAGAAAGAAAGATACGATGCTGATTTACAAAGAATTAAACAGGTTTCCACAATGAGAGAAAGAAGAAAGAAAGAACGAAAGAAAGAAGAGGGTTGTTACGAAGAAGAAAGAAGGAGATTGTTACAAAGAAGAAAGAAGAAGATTGCTAAGAAGTAGAAAGAAAGCTGCACTGCTGCTTTAAAAAGAATTAAACAGGTTTCCACAATGAGAGAAGAAAGAAAGAAAGAAAGAAAGAAGAGGGTTGTTACGAAGAAGAAAGAAGGAGATTGTTACAAAGAAGAAAGAAGAAGATTGCTAAGAAGTAGAAAGAAAGCTGCAATGCTGCTTTAAAAAGAATTAAACAGGTTTCCACAACGAGAGAAGGAAGAAAGAAAGAAAGAAGATTGTTACAAAGAAGATGTTTGTTACGAAGAAGAAAAAAAGATACGATGCTGATTTACAAAGAATTAAACAGGTTACCACAATGTGAGAAAGATGAAAGAAAGAAAGTGAGAAGGAAAGAAAGAAAGAAGAAGATTTTTAGAAAGACGATTACAATGCGATGGTGAAAAGCTAAATAAAGTGTTACGAACAATTGCGATGAAACGTGGAGAACAATAAAGGACAAATCAGTTTTGCAAATAAAACAGAAAACGTAAAGTTAACATGAACAAGTTTTTTGTTAAATGAAGGCTTTTCCAATCAACACTGATTGTTTAATCACAGGAAGGATCTTAAATCCATCTGAATCCGATGCTTTGTAGTTTCGAGGAACTTTTGATACTGGTTTTATTGTTATGAATTCATGACAGGTGACAAATGCGAAGACTGTTTTGAATGTAACTGCCATGTCCAGGAATCCCCGTTATTTCGAGTTATCTGTGTGATTCCAGATGAATATGTAATTCTGTTACACGTGGTATATGTGCCGAATTTTGATTGGCTAACAATTCAGACACACCCTCCACGAATTGGGGCCAATGAAACTGCGTGAAAACTGAAACAAATCCACACTTTCAATCACCTTCAGAGTTCTGAATTGTAAAAATATGTTGACCTTGTCTGAAATATCTTCAGATAGAAAAGCAGTTGCTAGGATAGCTATATTGTTACTCAATCACTTCCAATCAAATATACTGCTCAAATGGCCAGCCTGAAGCCTATATACAGTACAGTTTTATTAACAAAAATTGGACACCTAATAAATTTTAAGCACCGTTTCGTATTAGGCCAAATCCTCTACGACTAGCTAAGGGAAAATGATATTTCTTTTTTACTCAATCACGCCCAATGAAATTACTGCTTGAATTTTCAGTTTTAGTTTTGGACGCACAAAAACGGACGCTTGTCACTTGATAAGTTTGAAATGCAATTTCAAGTTAGGCCACATTCTTCTTGAAGACTGTCTTAGCAACAATTACATTGTAGCAGAGCTTTTCACATTCTATACATTTTACTCAATCACGCCCAATGAAATTACTTCTTGGATTTTAAATTTTGTTTTGGACTAACAAAAACGTACGCTTGTCGCTTGATAGGTTTGAAATGCAATTTCATGTTAGGCCACATTCTTCCTGAAGACTATCTAAGACCATCTAAGCCAGAACTACTTTGTTAGAAACTACTGACATTGTATACATTTTTACTCAATCACGCCCAATGAAATTACTTCTTGGATTTTAAATTTTGTTTTGGACTAACAAAAACGTACGTTTGTCGCTTGATAGGTTTGAAATGCAATTTCATGTTAGGCCACATTCTTCCTGAAGACTATCTAAGACCATCTAAGCCAGAACTAGTTTGTTAGAAACTACTGACATTGTATACATTTTTACTCAATCACGCCCAATGAAATTACTGCTTGAATTTTCAGTTTTGGTTTTGGACGCACAAAAACATACGCTTGTAGCTTGATAAATTTGGAATGCAATTTCATGTTAGGCCACATTCTTCCTGAAGACTATCTAAGACCATCTAAGCCAGAACTACTTTGTTACATAACTACTGACATTGTATACATTTTTACTCAAGCACGCCCAATGAAATTACTGCTTGAATTTCAGTTTTTGTTTTCGACGCACACAAACATGTTTTCGACGCTTGACAAGTTTGAAATGCAATTCCAAGTTAGGCCACATTCTTCCTGAAGACAATCTATCTAAGACAGATTACTTTGCATCTCGTCAATGTGAAGCCGATCAAAACAAACTAAGCTATTAGCGCGCTAGCAGGTCACTTGTCGTAGAACATGTCTGCAATAATTTAGCAAACATATAAACATGACCTAAAATCAACGTTATTTCAATTTAAGAAGAGAATTTCTAAGTTAGATTTAGAAGAAAATCTACAAATAACAAAACTCACCAATCCCAACATTACTGAAGAGCGATTGCATTTCCTTAAACATGTCTGCCGTTCGCTGATTCAGGAAAACTTAACACATTACTAAAACACACATCTCTGCGTTGAATAATCGTTGTTTATGCCAAGCAAATGCTGAACAATGCCCAGCCCAATGGATGTCTTTACGAGTTTCTTCTCTGAAGTTTTATGCGTCAAGGAGACGTCGTAAAAACAGCTAAAAAGAGCATTTTCATGACAACCGCTAGTCACTTTGCAAAACAAGCTTTTATTGAAATCCTTCTTCGCAAAAGAACACTTCATCACATTCTCCCCCGCTAGCTAAAGTCTAAGACTTTGGTCTCAATAACTGCATATCAGTAAACCATCCTTGTATAGCTATTCTGGCTGTGTAGAATGGCGGTAGAAACAAGCAAAGGGCCATGAGAGAAGCAGATAAAAAGAGTACATGCAAAGACATACAAAAGCAATGATTAAATCGCCAGCCATTGTCTTAGAAAAACGGAGGGCTAGCTGCTATCGGCTGCTATTCAAAGACTGAGGCAGGTGGAAATTTTAATCGTTCTTTATGCAACCTGCAAAAACAAGTAAAGTGCAGGAAACTGAATTTTCAAGGAATGATTCGACTGACATTTCAACATTAATGGACTTTTTCGCCATCAGCCATCATTAGCGAGCTGTAGCTTAATGTTTGAGCGTGTCTAATGGTCACCAAAGATAGACTCTGGTGTGGGGGAGGGGGGTTGTTTTCCCTTGCTGAAGAAGTTACAACCTGCAAAAACAAGTAAAGTGCAGGAAACGGAATTTTCAAGGAATAACTGGACTGACGTTTCAATATTAATGGACCTTCAGCTTTCAACCATCATTAGTGAGCTGTACAGATGCACGTTTGAGCGTATTTTGAAATTTTTATCATGGATGAGGCTCTGATCAAGGGTATCAAGACACCTATAATTTGATTAATAAATATTTAGTTACCTTGTTTTGATTGTTATTGTCTTCTGCGTTTTGTCTCTCCCTGCCTTGGTTTTTGAGCAGCATTTTTACCGACGTTGGCCTAACTGGGCTTAACCGCTTTCTAGAATCTAACTCCCTTATGTATTCCTGTGTGTAAGCGTGCCTTCTCAGAAGAAAAGGTTTTAAACCGCAAGCCAGAAAGACAACTTTTATAAGAAACAGCTTATAGGAACGGTAGGCTCGATTTTTTAAACCTTAAGAAACTACCCTACCTGAATTAAAAAAGCTAAGACATTTTTATAATTTATAGCTTTAAGTTTCCCACTTCACTCAAAAATGTTTTGACACTGTACAAGAATAGTGTACGATTTGGCATCGTTTTGAGTGCGAATTGTGTTATAACATATTTTGAGATCTTACTAAGTAATTTGGAAGCTCTTCTAACAAAAATATGTCGGCTTTACACGTAGGACATTAACAATATAAGAAACATATCAGAAAATTTGGTAGCAAAATGGCCCTAAAATTTAAGAAACTACCTACCAACCCCGGACCTTAGTTTCTTATAAAAGAATGAGTGTATCATACTCGCTTTCATGTTTTTGAATCCGAAATTTTGGAAAAATGTTATCGAAAGACTCTCAATCAAATAGCCCTTCAGCCTCGTTCCCAGGGTGTTCTTACGTCATACGCTAGTCACGAAGCCGAGTGAACACCCTGGTACACATAGTCCCAATCCGCCCAAAATAAGGGCGGATTAGCAGCCATTATGGATTTGCGGTTGGCAGGGTAACGCTCATTATGTGACCTCGATTCCAAACAACAAAGCAACATTGTAGTGGTTGTTGCTTAGTGACTAGATTATATTGTTGTCATTCGAATAATTAGTAAGATTTCGAGAAATAGTTTGTGTTATCTATTGTTTTCGAATAGCCAATCAAATTGCAGAACGGCCACTTTTATCCCAGAGTAGCGGTAGAGCAACGAACTCACTCTGGGGACGAGATTGATAGCCCTTAACTTTAGAACGGTACGACCAATTTGAGTGAAATAAATTTCTGCATCTAAGTCAGGCTTTCAATTACGAAATGAGTGGTGCTTTATTGAAATTTAAAGCTACACTCCCATAAATAGGCCCAATGCTGCTGGGGCTTGCTGCCCTTCAGATATTTTACAACCTATTTTGTAAATCTTTCTTCACAAGCATCAGACAAACACAAGGTTGCATTTTCTCATCATTAGGGCAAGTTGGGCTTTTGAGGGAACTAGCCCATCTCCCGAAAAAGCAAATTACCCTCCCGAAGGTGGGGTTGGAAGGAAAACCTGCATTTTTCCCGCAAAAACCAGTCCCCTCGTCCATGCTAGAAAAAACTTTCCAGATGCATCTGCAAAAGAAAGAAGATCCAACATGAAAAAATTGAAAGAGGCGGGTGGGTGGGAGATTCAATTAGCAACCACTCCGCATGAGTGTGCAAAATTGCTAAATTCTTAAATCGAACTCTGTTTTATACTGCACAGAAGAAACCATGCCGCATGCACGGCCATCTACGACACGTTGATAATAATCTCTAGAGACTTCCTATGGTATTTCAAATCGCCAGAGGCGTAAATCTGCGATGAATAAGAAACTGCATGTTCGTTGCGTAATAAAACAAGAAACTGCATGTTCGTTGATTTAACTCGGATTAGAATTTCATTCTAATCGCCATTGATCTATAATGACGGCACATTTTGGCAAATGTCAAAATGGTTTTCGATAGAGATTTTTGAAAATCAATTTCTGCAAGTCAGAAATAAACATCGATGTAATATCACCCTCAAAGGGGACACCCATAAGGTACGCATGCAACATTTTTCCAGATTTTCAGACCTCTTTCCTCAAGCTTTGGCTAGGAGAAAAAGCAATTTTATACAGAGCGTACGCCTTTGGCTTGACAGCTCCTCCCCCCTCAAGTGCGTACGGAAGTGATAGATGCCCCCTACCATATGAACATGAGCATTCAAACGTTTTCGATCAGTGGAGTAAATTTAAATATTTCAGTAGCCACTCATATTTCAAAGAAGCAGAGATGGCTTAAAATAGAAAGGGGGCTTATTCAATATTTTGTTTTGGAGAGGAGGGGCCTATTAGAAAGAGGCATACAAGAAAGGGGTCTAAAGAATAGTTTCGGACGATCAAACTTTCGGACAAAATTTTGTCCGAAAGTTTAATTGTCCGAAATCTGGTTTTGTCCGAAAGTTTTTTCGTCCGAAAGTTTCAAATTCTTTGAAAATAGAAAAACACAAAGAAACGTATTAGATCACAGTCATTGCTTTTCCTATAAACATAAATATAATAACATAAACATATTGTAAATATAGTTAGTCATCGATG
>REGM01000051.1:1210968-1228041 GCA_004194415.1 Aurelia aurita | reverse complement strand
CCCCCCCAATCTCAAATATAGTGGATTTCGCAGGGCAATTGAAGATCTCGCAGGGCAACGAGAAAAAATTTTATAATAAGACAAATATGAAGGGAGTCGACCACTCTTTCAAATGCAACTTGTGGATTTCGTTAAGAAATTTTGAAATTTTATGTTTCCATACAGCCAAACTCGCATAAATCCGATCGCTTCTGACCAAGAAAAACAGTCCGACTTGCACGAACTCCGATTTATGCGAACAAATTTGAAAAGAAAAATGCGGATGGGACTTTTAAGTCTCTTCATTTTTTTCCGACCTATGCAAATATCCAAATTATGCGAACCTGACTTACGCGAGTATGACTGTGTTATCTACATTAAATGTAATAATTCCGCGAGATTACGAAATTCTTAACTTTATAACATAAAAGATTAAAGCGGGGCATTCCTTTCAGGCCCTTGCCCGTAATCCAAAAGACGCTCCGTGGTACGTGGTACATGAACCTTTCGCCATCAGATGAAATATTGCAATACTGTACACTTTATTCATCGATGATTTTATGATTTTATGGTGATTTAGTTGTTGAATATGCTACTAATGAAGATCTTTTCTAAGGCGTTTCTAGTTATGAAAAGGGCGTTGGTCGCATTTATAGCCAAAGTAGAGGGCGTGGTCGAGACAATTTTTCTGGGGCCTTCGCCCCCAGACCCCCTCAGAGTTTCCCACTGCTATCTAGCCCCATCAATCCAAAATATGCCCCGCGGTCTCTGTATTTCATAGGCAGTTAAGTTTCAAATTTGGTTTTTTGTTGCCTAGGAAATTATCATTAAACGAAAAATGGACATCGAAAAAGCCTTTAGTACCAACCTATAGACGAACGTGTGCTTTGAGGTCTGCAGGGCACCATACAGTTTTGCAGGGCAAAAACCATTTTCACCCCTCCAAGAATATGGGTCTAGTTACGCCCCTGCGCACATGGTTTTAACACCCTGGACTGTGTTTTTATAGGTATTGGTCATTGCGAAGGTATACTTTATTTTGTCTGCGCAGCTTCACCTTCGCAGCTTAGTTTAAAACACAAGGGGACAAACACAAGTGACAAACAGAATGAAAAATATTCTATTAGTCATGATGAGACTTTCTGTTTAATTATATAAGGCCAGCGTATACCCGACCTGTCAACATCCATCAAATTCTCGGCAAATTATTGGTTTCTATTCAAACTGATCACATGAATAGAGAAAATTGCTGTAATGCGTGAATGAAAGAAATTTTAATTGATCACATGCCTTGCTCTGGGAAGCCAACTTGTATGGACACATTACCTTTAATTTATCAGCTACTGTCTACAGTTTGATAGACGTTTTAATGAAGTCCGTCAGACTTATCCCTCTCTCACAGTTCCCAGACCCGCGATTCCACCATTCTGTGACTGCGGAGAAGAACGGAGGCAATTCCACATTTCCTTTCTTCTCTCCTCTCCCTTTCTGTCCTTTCTGTCCTTTCTTTCCCTCTCCTTCATGTGGAACGGGAAACTAGGGAACGGCAACTGTCAATCGTACTGCACTGAATGCGGAACTATGGAATAGGAACGCTCTTACAGAGTTCACGAAGTAGACTTGGGGCAAGTCTAGCAACTTGATAAATGAAAACAGACTAACCTACTGTACACGTCTTGCCAACTTCGAGCTCTTTGCATGGGAAACATCTGTATCCAGGGCAATAACATACATCCACACATAAATAGTTTTTCCCACATGGATCGAGTTTGTTGCAAAGTTTGCCAATCTAAATAACAAAAACATAATAAATTAAGGCCTGTGTTTTGGTTGTTTTGTTGAATTCATAAAAAATAACTGACTTGGAAGATTCGTAATAAAACCATTGGTATTGTGGACACGATTGGTGTCAATCATGTCCACAATACCCGGCCTAACTGTGTGCCTAAAGGAATAAATGTATTTCATTTCCTTGCTTGTCTTCATTTCATTGTTATCTTTCCTCTCCTGTTTTGCTTCCTTTTGCTTCGATCGTTTGCTGTGGGCCTAAATTTCAAATTGTTAGCGCGCTCCGGAAGTTATGGCCTGAGAACTAGTTCCTAGGCGACGCAGCCTGAGAACGACTCATCCTTCTATTTTAAGGATGAGTCGTTCGAAGGCCGCGTCGCCTGGGGGCAAAATGCCTGGGGGCAGAATGCTAAACATAATGCTAAAATGTGTTTAAGTTTGGCCTTGTTAAAAGTACACTCTCGTCTTGGTGATTTCCCTGGTGCAGAAACGAGGCAAGATTTGTCCCATGAAAAGATGCAAATCTTCCCTGTACAAAACGCCTCACAAGTAGAACCTCGGTTGCAAATTGTGCATACCCCGTGGAGAAATCTGAGAACTTATTTCCACGCATATACAGACAAACCCACCTTTGTTCAGAGCGTCCCTGAAAGTCAGCGCATGCTCAGAGGAATGTCGCCTATGCTCAGTTCCCCACCAAAGATTATGCTGTCTTTGTTACAAAACTAGAGCTCTCCGGCGAAAATTTGACCATAATAATAAATTTTTTTAAAGTTGCTAGTATGAATTAATACCAACTATCTACATAGTTGGTATCTACATAGTTAATAATAACTTAAATACAATTCAACTCTTTAAATAATCTATTTACAAACTCTGCAAGTACATGTATTTCCATTCTATTCTCTCATTCTTTGTTTCAAAGAGAGGACATTATCACGAGAGATGACATTATCACAGCTCTTTACCACATCAGGTATGCTGTTCCAAAGCTACCTCTGTATGTAATAGAATTTGCCCCATAAGTTATCGTTTGGAATTTTGGTATCTGTATGAGGTCCTTCTGGTTGCGAAGGATGTAATAGGAGATTAATTATATCTAGCATTTCTGTGTGAAAATTGCATGATACTGATAATAAAAGGACTCGGAAGTCGAAAAACCTACTATATACAACTGCAAATGCTAAATTTACTGTATATACTGTATATGTATTATATATACTGTATTACTATACTGACGATGACCACGGAGTCGAAACGCGTCGAGAATAACTGAAGAGAATAAAAGAATTAAAGAACTTCAAATCGTCTTTTTATTTTGTGTACATCTTACTGTATTACTATATATATACTGTATTACTATATTATAGTATATAGTATATATTATAGTATATAATATAGTATATAGTATATAGTATGTGGTATATACTGTATTGCTGTATATATACGCAAAATTTTCTTACCAGTCTCTCAGTATAACTTGTCGATCTGAAGCTCCATAGCTCTGGGCACAAGATTCAAACCAGAGGATTTATCAGCTTCAGATTCACTGTTCAACTCACAGCGTTTGTCTCCGCTGTCTTCACTATTAACTGACTTGCAAAACTGGCGAGAAACGCATTCAGCCTGACATTCATCTGGAGAGTTATTGAGGATTGTCGTTAGGACTGATCCTTGTAGGACTTCATTTTGACGGACATAGCTGAAGTTTGCATATTCAGAACAATGTGTCCGCAAAATTCTTGCGTCCGATTGGTTCAGGTTTGTGAAGATGACAAAAATTGATGCCAACCTAGGGAGTGATTTCAGACTGAAAAAGTTAAGCCAAGTAAACCGTTATCATTGCTAACAGTAAATTTTCAGTTAACGCAGTCTAAGGGTGTATTATTGGCATTTGCTTGGCCCATACTGTAATAAAAACCTGTTAGAATTGAGATAATTGATTTTCATGAACTGTTTTAAACACATTCATACTAAGTTGTCAGTTCCAAAGGCAACACAAATTTTTGAGAAGTAGTAGGACATTTTTGAAAAGCTAAATTTAGCACATTTGCGAGAAAGATCGAATTTAGCTCTGTTCTTAAGTAATTTGCATTGCAGTTGTCAGTTAGAGCCCCAAATGAACTCTTTCTCTCACCAGCTCTTTGGTCACATGTCGATAAATTTTTCTATGCCAGTGAAGCATAGGCATAAAATCTTTAAAAACATTGCGCGATTGGTTGATGCATCTTTCATTTGATTTAATGACTTGAAAGGAACTTCAGGTACTTTGCTATAAAGGGTTCATTGGCAATCTTTGATATCTTGATTATTTTCAGAATCACTGCGTTTTCTTTTTATTGAAAGAATTCACCAAAGCTTGACCAAAATTAAAATCATCGTAAATCCTGAATTGATAGAGGAAAAACGGAGTAATCTTCAAGAAAGCCATAGTTTATGAAGGTCTTTAATATGGCGGTAAGAAGAAACCCGTAGCTTCTCTGGTTCACGATGTAGCAATTTGATGACGTCATAAGCGGAAAACTGTTTGAAACACAAAAGACGACATAATTCTGAAAATAATCGAGATATCAAAGATTGTCAATGAACACTTATAACGAAGTACCGGAAGTTCCTTTCCAGTCATTAAAGGGTTTTTGGAAGGGTAAAAGCTTGCATTTGCAAAGAGCAAAACAATCTAAAAATATCCCATTCAAATCGAAGTTACACACGTGCCGTGAACAATGGAGTGTTTTCTTTGTCCTATTTAAAGACAAGCCTATTCACCATTGCACATTCCCTTTAAATCAAATGAAAGATGCACCAACCAATCGTGCAATGTTTTTTAAAGATTTGATTCCTATGATTGGCAGTGGTAGAACTACCCACCTACATAGATCCACTTCTTGATTCTTGCACTCAAATTAAGAAAAAAATAAAGACACTTTTTGGTACTGAAACATATGTATTTTTATGAAAAGTTAAGAAACTTCTAGTTCCAAGAACTGATCCAAGTTTCTTATATGAAACAACGCTTTATATCACATACCTTAAGAAACACGAGAGCGTCATTTCTTGAAAGATCTCAGGATTTCAAGCACTTGAGAGCTGATTGCCTGACAAACTTGATTTAAGGCAGCATTCTTTGTTCCAACATCTGAGCATTATTATAAAAGTAATGCATTCCTTAATTATTAAATAGTTGTTATTCCGACCTATACAGGTAGCTAGGTATCGCCATTATTTACGTGGATATAAAATTCAGATTCTCCATTAGAAAATCCCTGAGAGCTCAAGGAAGTATCTATAAAAGGAATTCATACATATTCTTCATTGAGCAGTATTGTACCATGAATGAGATCCTCAACTAGTAAACAAGTGTTTATTGAGTTTCGACCAATAAAGTTATATTAGTCATACCCATACCATGGGGTATCATGATATTTTGCTCCCTGTGTTATCGTCCTTGTAGTGTTGTAAAGTAGTTTGTACGTAGTTGTAATATTCAAGCTAACGTGCACACATGCACAAATGCACGTAATATTAAACCTAACCTTTGTACTTATGTGATTGTTTATTTGTCTTGTAAATACGTAGATCAGCCCATTTATATTTACTTTGGTTTAGTATTACGTGCATTTGTGCATGTGTGCACGTTAGCTTGAATATTACAGTAGTGTCTTAAAGTAGTTCGTTTTTGTAAAATTTTCATATTGAATGAAAAAGAAAATGTTTCATCAAGGTTACATCCAAGAGACATTGTAGAAAGTTTGATTGTTCTTTTGTTTGATTTAGTTGCGTTTACTTTGCAATGAACATTTTAATTGCTACGCAGAAAAACAGCGGAGCTATATATTATAGATTATAGAGGTTGCAAGGGCCAATTGACCGTGCGGTCTTGTCAGTCTGGTGACATGACCTATGGCGCATGTTCGTAAAGAGGCAGTGGTTTAATAGTTGTTTACCAATCTCGTCCCCAGAGTGAATTCGTTGCTCTACCTCCACTCTGGGATACAAGTGGCCGTTCTGCAATCTGATTGGTTATTCGAAAACAATAGATGACACAAACTATTTCTCGAAAACTTACTATTTATTCGAATACAACTAGAAATAACTTTGAGTTATCAACTGCGCGCAGTAAATGTAAAAATAATACTACAATAAACGGCATTGCACCCCTCAGATAGATATTTGTTGACCCTAATAAATCCATAAAAAAACTCGTACATGAATTCTTACTCTTTTTTTGCTTTTTGCGTTTGTCATTGTCTTGGTATTATTGCAGGTAAATTGTGCATATCCTGTAAATGTTGGTGTATCGTTTTTGGAAAATCTATAAATTTTAGGGTGTCATTTCACATGTTAAAATGCAGGGCCTCTTTTAACATACTAGCTGAGTGGGCTATTGCCCCCCTTTGCCCCCCGAGTCCTTGTCCCTTAAAAAAGGTTCTGTTAAAATAGCACACCCCCGTGTCATCTCCCTATTGAAGTTACACCCCCTCCCGGGCTTGAAATAGATCTCAATGCAGGGGGTGCTTAACTTGGCTCTTACTGTTCCTTCATTCCGTATTCCATCTCTTATGACCACGTAGGAGAGGGTAACGAAGGCAGTAACAACAGTTTATTATGTCGAATCAATGCCTATTGAAAATACGATTGTATGCAAGCATTGAATTACGGCAATTTCAGTATTGTGCAGCTGAAAGAAAAATGAGCATTCTTTGCATTCATCTCATGATGTTGACTTTTATGAAATCTTCGTTGCATGAAGTTGAACTCGCAGCTATTAGTCTCTTCCCCGTTTCAAGGCCAAACGAAATATTTAATATATCGATGGAAAGAACTGAAACAAGTATGGAGCTGCACAAACTTACTGCCGTCTGTCATTGTCATGAATCGTGGAGAAAGCTCTATTGAGTCGCCACTACTCCAGCTTTAGGCCGTAGCCGTTCAGACATTGTGTTCTATTTGGGCTGCTATTCAACATATGTCGTATCATGTGACACATTTTAATCGAATTCCATATACCACGTGATCACAAATAGCTGCGCATGCGTCTCGCGCATGCGCGAGTGGTAGACCACAAAATAGTTGTAGCACAGAATATTATGCTAACTCCTTCGTCGCGCGCAACAATATAATCTAGTCACTAAGCAACAACCAATAGCCACTACAATGTTACTTTGTTGTTTGGAATCGAGGTCGCATAATGAGCGTTACCCTGCCAACTGCAAATCCATAATGGCTGCTAATCCGCCCTTATTTTGGGCGAATTTGTGCTATGTGTATCAGGGTGTTCACTCGGCTTCGTGATTAACATATGACGTAAGAACACCCTGGGAATGAGGTTGGTTGTTTACAAGACAATCGTTTCCTTTAGCGTATTCAACAATCACTTAGTCACTGATCAATAAATTAATAATCACTAAATAATTTTGCTTATTTATGTGCAACAATTCATGACAGCATTGCTTGCAAATAGTCAAGACATGAAAAAATCGAAACAACCTAGAGCTACGATAATATGCATCAACCGTTTTCAATACAAAGAAGGATGTAATAGCCGTTTACATGATCTTTGTTAAAGGGGCTCCGTCTCCAATTTTCGGTCGAAACGGTGTTTTGCAGTTTTTAATAGGCAATATCACACAGACCTGTCATTGTTCTTTCAAAATGAAAGCGTTATTTTGGAGATAGATTGTTGGACTTCACAGAGGAAAAAACAAAACATTCACATCTTTTACGATTGCTCGGATATAAGTGGATTTTTAAGGGTCACTTTTTGGTGGCTTGGGTGACGCCACCAAACAAACTGCAAAAGACAGTAGACACGTGCCTAAACAAAGGTGTGTACAGATTTGTTCACACTTTGGTGACGGAGCCCCTCTTTACCAGGTTATTTGTTTTCATTCATTGATCAGGTTACCTATTCATACAGACGACATGTCACGTGACTTGATCAATTCGCGCTCGAAAATCAAACTTGCGGTAAATGAAGCCATTACAAAGTATATCGTCGAACTGGGATTTCGAGAGTGTTTCGTTTATTTATTTCAATAAATCAATTTAAAAAGCTTGGAAGCTGCTCAAATTATTCAAAAACTTTAGCAGAAAGATAGGCGAATGTCTAAAAGGAAGGTTGACTTTGAAGAAGCGACGAGCAACTCACAGCCGACAGAGTTTGTGCTGCTATCTACTAAATTATCGACGCAAAGGCAAGTTTCTCACAGCTTTCTTGACCTAAATTTTTGTTTTGCTTTTAAAAACAGCATGTTCGTGTACTTATTTCATAGGTTTAGGTCTGACTGACACTTGCTACCTATCCTTTCCCTACTCACTATCGCAAGGTAGAATAGAGGAGCAATTTTATGCAACTTTTTGCAAATTTCCTATAGGAACGTATATAAATTTTCTGAAGATTTACCCCAAAACAAGATGGCGTCATGTTTTATACTCTGCTGTGACGTCATGCCGTCTGTATCAATTTCGGGACGACTGCACTTTAGCGGACCAGCTTTATGTCATATCTCTCGGGAACGTATTTGACCAAATACCCTACTTACCCTAACTAAGCCCTACCTCACCCTAACTAACCCTAACTTACCCTAACTAAACCTAACTTACTCCAACTAACCCTTACTTACCCTAAAAACCCCTTTTCCAAAACCTAACCCTGACCCTAACCCTAACCCCATGACACATAACTTGCCGATATTGAAAGCTGGTCCGCTAAAGTGCAGACTGGCCCCTATTTCAGCTAAAAACTAACTGTTTTACAAATTGACCGGTGAAAAATCTCATATGATACGTAGATATAACTAATTTAATACGTAAATACAGTACTGCAATGAAATAATGTTGTATACTGCAATGAAATAAAACAAACCATGGGCTTTAACAATATAAGAAACATATCAGAAAATTTGGTAGCAAAATAAGTCAGGCTTTCTATTACGAAATGAGTGGTACTTTATTGAAATTGACCTATAATGACGGCACATTTTGGCACATGTCAAAATGGTTTTTTATAGAGATTTTTGGAAATCAATTTCTGCAAATCAGAGATAAAACATCGATGTAATATCACCCTCAAAGGGGACACCCATAAGGTACGCGTGCAACATTTTTCCAGATTTTCAGACCTCTTTCCTCAAGCTTTGGCTAGGAGAAAAAGCAATTTTATACAGAGCGTACGCCTTTGGCTTGACAGCTCCTCCCCCCTCAAGTGCGTACGGAAGTTATAGATGCCCCCTACCATATGAACATGAGCATCCAAACGTTTTTGATCAGTGGAGTAAATTTAGATATTTCAGTAGCCACTCATATTTCAAAGAAGCAGAGATGGCTTAAAATAGAAAGGGGGCTTATTCAATATTTTGTTTTGGAGAGGAGGGGCCTATTAGAAAGAGGCATACAAGAAAGGGGTCTAAAGAATAGTTTCGGACGATCAAACTTTCGGACAAAATTTTGTCCGAAAGTTTAATTGTCCGAAATCTGGTTTTGTCCGAAAGTTTTTTCGTCCGAAAGTTTTAAATTCTTTGAAAATAGAAAAACACAAAGAAACGTATTAGATCACAGTCGTTGCTTTTCCTATAAACATGAATATAATAACATAAGCATATTGTAAATATAGTTAGTCATCGATGCATATTATGTCTGGTTGGTTTCTGTTGTCCGTGAAGATGAAATTTTGGGTCCTTGAAGAGATTCTTATAAAAAATCCCGTATGGCAGCACCTTTTTAACTGGGTTCACAGCTAGTTTTACCATCGTTCAAACGGACGAACAACTCCCATTCGAATGATGGTGATGGACGTAAGTTGATATTTACGAGAGAATTGATAGGCTGTTATTATGATTTAGCTGTCCACGATTAATTAACGTAAAATTACAGTTAGTTTTAAGATATAGTTTGGTATCATGCAAAATATGTTTTGTCCGAAAGTTTTTTTGTCCGAAATTCTCGAAAAAGCGTCCGAAAGTTTTTTGTCCGAAGTTGTTTCTCCGAAAGTTTTCCGTCCGAGAGTTTTCGATGTTAGTGTAGAGATTTTATGAAGGGTAAACTGTCCATATAATATCTTTTCCATATTCCATAGCAGGTTCTAAGATGTTTATTATTAATTGTGCAGTAGTCTCCGTGGAGTCATCTAATGTCTGCCCTTGTGTTCTTTGCATTCTAGAAATCCAACAGATATCCAGTGGCAATAACTTCACACAGGCTCATCGTTTGCCCCGACTCAATGAACAAATACCGTCCAGACAATGGCTGGTCCAAGGTTTTTTCAAAAATATTCGGAGCATCGACCAAAGAGAAGCTGTTGATCGCCACAGGATTAACGCCATTTTGATCTTTGTTGCCAATTCTCATCTTCAAATCTGAATCCCTAAATGCGTATCTATCCGTTCGACCGTAAACTTTAACAATGTAGATTTTAGCTGGGCCACCAAAATCTACTCTCCACCAAATTACATTGTTATGTTCCTCTGTATTAACACATGAGTACGTTGCGTAGACCTTTCTCCAATATCTGTCCACGAAGTTCCCATCCACGGCTTTCCAGCTGTATAGTTCCTCCCAACGTTTGGATTGGGCTGTTTCCTTTCCCTTTGCAACATTGTACATTTCTAGGGGCAAAAACGAAGACAATTTAAACTTAATGATTTTGCCTTGAAGGATGAGACTAAGAGCTGTAGGACGACCTTTGAGCAACAGGGTACTTCCCTCTTCGTTTGTTTTTCCCTATGGTTTTAACATGGGCGTTATGTCTCCTATAAGCCTTTGATAAAAATAGCTGTGCAAAGACAATAGGCCGTGACACGTGCCGCTGTTTCAACAGGAAATAGCGATAACTGATTGGCTAGAATTTGACCGCAAGTGGCTTGAGCCACTTATATATAATATGCTTACATTCCCTTTAAAGGATTAGACTAAGTGCGACCTTTGAGCAACAGGGTACTTCCCTCTTCGTTTATCGGTAGTTGTTCCTACAACAGTTTGTTCCTCCAGGACACAGGGATACAAAGAAAACCGGGCACACAGGGATACAAGGAAAACCGGGCACAGGCACGGGCATAGGGACACAAGGAGGAAAAACTGTAGTTGGAACAACTTCCGTGTTTCTTAACGCCCCATGGTTTTAACACCCTGGACTGTGTTTTTATAGGTATTGGTCATTGCGAAAGTACTTTATTTTGTCTGCGCAGCTTCACCTTCGCAGCTTCGTTTAAAACACAAGGGGACAAACACAAGTGACAAACAGAATGAAAAATGTTCTATTAGTCTGGAAGATACTTTCTGTTTAATTAAAGGTAATGTGTCAATATAAGGCCAGCGTATACCCAACCTGTCAACATCCATCAAATTCTCGGCAAATGATTAGTTGCTATTCAAACTGATCACATGAATAGAGAAAATTGCTGTAATGCGTGATTGAAAAGAAATTTTAATTGATCACATGCCTTGCTCTGGAAGGCCAACTTGTATGGACACATTACCTTTAATTTATCAGCTTATCTCAAGCTACCGTCTGTAGTTTGATAGACGGTTTATTTAATGAATTTCGTCAGACTGATCCCTCTCTCACGGTTCCCACATCCGCGATTCCACCATTCTGTTACTGCGCAGAGGTACGGAGGCAATTCCAAATTTCCTTTCTTCTCTCCTCTCCCTGTCTGTCCTTTCTGTCCTTTCTTTCCCTCTCCTTCATGTGGAACGGGAAACTAGGGAACGGCAACCAGGGCCGTAGGAAGCATCTTGAACTTGGAGGGGCACGACACTTCAAGGGCACTTTTTTTAGTAAGCTAGAGGGGCATTTCCTGAAGCAAAAAGGGCACTTCTTTGTTTATATCAAAATCTTGGGGGGGCACGTGCCCCCAGTGCCCCCCCGGTTCCTACGTCTCTGACGGCAACTGATTTGATTTGATTTGATTTTATCTCTTTTACCCATGGTAGCCCCTCAGTTAGAAAACTGATTTACAGGGGGCCATGCTAAAAACTTATACTAATTTACAATAAATACAAGATATGCTATATATAACAAAACTAAATTACAAATTGTCATAAAATAAACAAAAGAAAAACTAAACCAATTTTAGGTGTTCTATTTTTGCAGCTCCTTTTTGAATGCTCTCAAGGTAGAGGAATTTCTGACTTCAGTGCCAAGACTGTTCCAAAGTTTGGCGCCTCGGTACGAGAAGCATTTCTGCCCCACTGCCAATTTTAATAAGGGCAACCTGAGTGAGGTTGACATCGGCATTGCTAAGAGAACGAACAGTAGAGTTGTTGACTCTCACAAAAATGTCTTTCATATAAGAAGGCACGTCACCATAAAGGGATCTGAAAACCAATTTTTGTGATTCAAAATCAATAAGCTCCCTAACAGTGGGCCATTCAAGCGCCCGAATAACTGGCAATCGGACTGCACTGAATGAGGAACTACGGAATAAGAACGCTCTTACAGAGTTCACAAAGTAGACTTGGGGCAAGTCTAGCAACTTGATAAATGAAGACAGACTAACCTACTGTACACGTCTTGCCAACTTCGAGCTCTTTGCATGGGTAACATCTGTATCCAGGGCAATCCTGGGCAATCCTGGTGTTGTCTAATGCCCTGGGGGCAGGGGAAAAATTTACTGTCAAATGCCCGGGGGAGGGGAATATTTTTGAGCAAATACCCTGGGGTGTCCCGGGGGGATGGTCAAGGTAGGAATTGAACGAGACACTAAAGCAAATCAACGCAATTAAAAGCAGCTTAGCTAGAGGGACTGGGTCAATCTAAATATAACCTATTGCATTCGATGTTCTCGATCGATGAAAACAATAGGAACATAAATGGCATATGTCGTTCTTTTGTGATATGTTAAGGCTAGATCGCTATATCTCCGTTCGTTTACTTTAAGAAACGCGGTAGTTATTCCTACAACAGTTTGTTCCTTCAGGACACAGGGATACAAAGAAAACCGGGCACACAGGGATACAAGTAAAACCGGGCACAGGGCACGGGAATAGGGACACAAGGAGGAAAAACTGTAAAAGGAACAACAACCGTGTTTCTTAACGCCCATGGTTTTAACACCCTGGACTGTGTTTTTATAGGTATTGGTCATTGCGAAGGCACTTTATTTTGTCTGGGCAGCTTCACCTTCGCAGCTTCACCTTCGCAGGGGACAAACACAAGTGACAAACTGAATGAAAAATGTTCTATTAGTCATGAAGATACTTTCTGTTTAATTAAAGGTAATGTGTCCATATAAGGCCAGCGTATACCCAACCTGTCAACATCCATCAAATTCTCGGCAAATGATTGGTTGCTATTCAAACTGATCACATGAATAGAGAAAATTGCTGTAATGCGTGATTGAAAATAAATTTTAATTGATCACATGCCTTGCTCTGGGAGGCCAACTTGTATGGACACATTACCTTTAATTTATCAGCTTATCTCTAGCTACTGTCTGCAGTTTGATTGATAGACGTTTAAATGAAGTCCGTCAGACCGATCCCTCTCTCACAGTTCCCACATCCGCGATTCCACCATTCTGTTACTGCGGAAAGGAACGGAGGCTATTCCACATTTCCTTTCTTCTCTCCTCTCCCTTTCTGTCCTTTCTGTCCTTTCTTTCCCTCTCCTTCATGTGGAACGGGAAACTAGGGAACGGCAACTGTCAATCGGACTGCATTGAATGAGGAACTACGGAATAGGAACGCTCTTACAGATTTCACGAAGTAGACTTGGGGCAAGTCTAGCAACTTGATAAATGAAGACAGACTAACCTACTGTACACGTCTTGCCAACTTCGAGCTCTTTGCATGGGTAACATCTGTATCCAGGGCAATAACATACATCCACACATAAATAGTTTTTCCCACATGGATCGAGTTTGTTGCAAAATTTGCCAATCTAAATAACAAAAGACATTATAAATTAAGGCCTATGTTTTGGTTGTTTTGTTGAATTCATAAAAAATAACTGACTTGGAAGATTCGTAATAAAACCATGGGTATTGTGGACACGATTGGTGTCAATCGTGTCTACAATACCCGGCCTAAAGCCTAACTGTGTGCCTAAAGGAATAAATGTATTTCATTTCCTTGCTTGTTTTCATTTCATTGTTATCTTTCCTCTCCTGGTTTGCTTCCTTTTGCTTCGATCGTTTGCTGTGGGCCTAAACTTCAAATTGTTAGCGCGCTCCGGATGTTATGGCCTGAGAACTAGTTCCCAGGCGACGCAGCATTCGAATGACTCATCCTTCTATTTTAAGGATGAGTCGTTCGAAGGCCGCGTCGCCTGGAGGCAAAATGCCTGGAGGCAGAATGCCTGGAGGCAGAATGCCTGGAGGCAGAATGCTAGACATAATGCTAAAATGTTTTTAAGTTTGGCCTTGCTAAAAGTACACTCTCGTCTTGATGATTTTCTTGGTGCAGAAACGAGGCAAGATTTGTCCCATGAAAAGATGCGAACCCCGTGGAGAAATCTGAGAACTTATTTCCACGCAGATACAATTCCCCACCAAAGATTATGCTGTCTTTGTTACAAAACTGGAACTCTCTAGCGAAAATTTGACCACAATAATCAATTTTTTTAAGTTGGTAGTATAAATTAAATAAATTAATACCAACTATCTACATAATATATAATAATAACTTAAATACAGTTCAACTCTTTAAATAATCTATTTACAAACTCTGCAAGTACATGTATTTCCATTCTATTCTCTCAGTTTTTGTTTCAAAGAGAGGACATTATCACGAGAGATGACATTATCACAGCTCTTTACCACATCAGGTATGCTGTCCCAAAGCTACCTCTGTATGTAATAGAATTTGCCTCATAAGTTATCGTTTGGAATTTTGGTATCTGTAGGAGGTCCTTCTTGTTGCGAGGATGCAACAGGAAATTCATTATATCTAGCATTTCTGTGTGAAAATTGCATGATACTGATAATAAAAGGACTCGGAAGTCTAAAAACCTACTATATACAACTGCAAATGCTAAATTTACTGTATATACTGTATATGTATTATATATACTGTATTACTGTATATATACTGTATTACTATATTATAGTATATAGTATATATTATAGTATATAATATAGTATATAGTATATACTGTATTACTGTATATATACGCAAAAATTTTCTTACCAGTCTCTCAGTATAACTTGTCGATCTAAAGCTCCATCCAGCTCTGGGCACAAGACTCAAACCAGAGGATTTATCAGCTTCAGATTCACTGTTCAACTCACAGCGTTTGTCTCCGCTGTCTTCACTATTAGCTGACTTACAAAACTGGCGAGCAACGCATTCAGACTGACATTCATCTGGAGATTTATTGAGGATTGTCGTTAGGACTGATCCTTGTAGGACTTCATTTTGACGGACATAGCTGAAGTTTGCGTATGCAGAACAATGTGTCCGCAAAATTCTTGCGTCCGATTGGTTCAGGTTTGTGAAGATGACAAAAATTGATGCCAACCTAGGGAGAGATTTCAGACTGAAAAAGTTAAGCCAAGCAAACCGTTATCATTGCTAACAGTAAATTTTCAGTTAAAGCAGTCTAAGGGTGTATTATTGGCATTTGCTTGGCCCATACTGTAATAAAAACCTGTTAGAATTGAGATAATTGATTTTCATGAACTATTTTAAACACATTCATACTAAGTTGTCAGTTCCAAAGGCAACACAAATTTTTGAGAAGTAGTAGGACATTTTTGAAAGCTAAATTTAGCACCTTTGCAAGAAAGATCGAATTTAGCTCTGTTCTTAAGTAATTTGCATTGCAGTTGTCAGTTAGAGCCCCAAATGAACTCTTTCTCTCACCAGCTCTTTGGTCACATGTCGATAAATTTTTCTATGGCAGTGAAGCATAGGCATCAAATCTTTAAAAAACATTGCACGATTGGTTGATGCATCTTTCATTTGATTTAATGGCTTGAAGGGAACTTCAGATACTGCCTCATAAGCGGTCATTGGCAGTCTTTGATATCTTGATCATTTTCAGAATCACTGCGTTTTTCTTTTTATTGAAAGAATTCACCAAAGCTTGACCAAAATTAAAATCATCGTAAATCCTAAATTGATAGAGGAAAAACGGAGTAATCTTCAAGAAAGCCATAGTTTATGAAGGTCTATGATATGACGGTAAGAAGAAACCCGTAGCTTCTCTGTTTGAAACACAGAAGACGACGTAATTCTGAAAATAATCGAGATATTAAAGATTGTCAATGAACACTTATAACAAAGTACCGGAAAATCTAAAAATATCCCATTCAATTAAAAGTTGCACACGCGCCATGAATAATGGAGTGTTTTCTTTGTCCTATTTAAAGACAAGCCTATTCACCATTGCACATTCCCTTTAAATCAAACAAGAGATATCCCTATCTTAAGATTTGCGCCATAGTGGAAATTATTGACTAGTGCGATGAACAGGAGCGTCGAGAGGGGGGTAGGGGAAGGTAAGAGGTCCGGGGCCTGGGCCCCGCCCGCAAGAATCTTGTACAATGAAAATTTGGTTTTGTTATAAAATCTGTTTACAGTGCATTTTTATGACAAATCTATCTGCCTTAAAAGTGTCGTGACCATGCCCTCTTTTGAAAGTTGTCACCTCCTAAAAGTGAGGGTCAAATACTCGGAATCAAATAAAAAAGTTTAACTTTGAAAAATTTGCACAGCTCTCAGAATATTTTGTAACTTGCCTGTGACAGCTGCATCTGCAGAGCATTCCTTCAGCAAGCTCAAGCTCATCAAAAGCTTTATGTGAAGTACAATGACTCAGGACAGGCTGACAGATCTCGAAGTGTTGAGCATCGAGAGTGAAATTGCAAGAACCATTTACTTTAAGGACATTATACATGACTTTGCAAACATGAAAGCCCGTAAAGTATTGTTTTGAGTCTTACAAGCCGTTGTTTTCATATTTTTGTTTAACTAACAGAAAGTGACAGAAGCGTACGGGATGATAAAATCTGGGGGGCTGTCCGATAAAAAATCCATTCTTTACGACAATTTTGCTCGCCTTGCCGCGGATTGTTGCCCAAATATAGCTGATTTTTTATAAATTTTTCAAACTTTGGAGGGCTGTCTCCCCCCAGCCACTGCCTCCTGCGCCTATGCAAAACGATGTCCTTGATTCATCAGTACCATTTTTTTGTATAACCTTGACATGGAATGTTTAAGCAATTTTTTAAACTATTATTCCTAAAAAGGGCGTGTCCTTCATTTTCCGAGAGTCGAAAGGGCGTGGTCACGGTAAAATTTTCCGATTCCATAAGTCACTCCAGGGCCCGAGCTGGCTCTCGACGGCCCTGGCGATGAACTATTTAC
>REGM01000051.1:1184067-1210722 GCA_004194415.1 Aurelia aurita | reverse complement strand
GGGATAAAAGACACACCCCCCCCCCCCCCCCTATGCAAGGATAGCATACTACCGCCATCAAACAGCTGCACTTGCTTCTACTGCAAAAAGTTATGCCACTTCACCTTGTAGCTTTGGAGGGGAGGGCAGCTAATTCTCTTACCCCTTCTCTAGCCTGCGTGCAGACTATACTTTTCTTCGCGGTGGAAAACCCTTCGCCTGTTTCCATGAAAATCCTTATTTTATGAGATGAGATTTGTTGCTAGGGGACACCCCTCATATAATGGGCTTTGAGTTCAGTAAATAATTGATATGACGTTTCCATTCAAAGGTTGTTTGTTCATCTTTGTTCATCATCAAAGGTTGTTTGTTCAGGTAATTGTCTCGCTCATTGTTAATTTTCTAAGCAATGAAAGGCATCTCTGGTAGGCCTAACTGTCTGACTGCATGCTGACTGTAAGGAATAATTCCGTATCGCAACAGTAATCACACAAGGCTTTCTTGTCTCCTAGATAGCGTAAGACTTGACAGCAAATTGCACCTTATATAAACCCATATTTCCAGATTTTAAAGTACTTGATATCCACAGTGACTGCAGGATTCCAAATGGTAAGAAACCTTCCTCACAGCTCGACAGCTTTGAAGACCCAAAACAAAAGCGGCCATTCAAGGATGAGAGCGACAGCATTATGTTCGCCGTGGACGTGGACAATCAACAATGATCAATGCACCCAAACATTTCAATGTTCAACAACAACAACTATCATGCCTGTGCACATATTTCCTCGCCTTTTTCGTACCAAGATGTTCGGGCAAACACCGTTTTAAAACAACGAACTTCTAATTTGAGAACCAACCTGACTCTATTGTTGTCACTGAAACAAACCAATCATATTGGCCAAACGCTGTGACGTTGAAACTGCTCTGAAACGTGGACATCGGCTGAGCGAATGCATTTTAATATTTGCATGCGCAAATCAATGAAAGATGCATCAACCATTCGTGCAATGTTTTTAAAAAGATTTGATTCCTATGCTGGCCAGTGATAGAACTACCTACATAGATCCAATAGATCCACTTCTTGATTCTTGCACTCAAATTAAGAAACAAATAAAGATACTTTTTGGTACTGAAACATATGTATTTTTATGAAAAGTTGAGAAACTTCTACTTCCAAGAACTGATCCAAGTTTCTTATATGAAATAACGCTTTATATCACATACCTGAAACACGAGAGCGTCATTTCTTGAAAGATCTCAGGAGCTCAAGCACTTGGGCTGATTGCCTGATAAACTTGGTGGACACTAAATACCATAACTATTATCATGTTATTATAATTATTATTAATTATTAATTATTATAATTATTATTAATTATTAATTATTATTAATTATTAATTATTATTATTATAATTAAAGAATCCATAATTATTATATTATTATAACCTATTTGGTGTTGTTGTTGTATGTCATACGGTAAGGGGCAGGACTAGTTTCAGAAAAGCGTTTTTAGGGCTAGTTAGGGCTAGTTAGGGCTAGTTAGGGTAAGTTAGGGTAAGTTGAGAACCCTAACTTACCCTAACTAACCCTAACAACGCTTTTCTAAAACTAACCCTGACCCTTACCATATGACATACAACAACAACACCAAATAGGTTATGGCATTTAGTGTCCACTGATAAACTCGATTTGGAGTTAGCATGCTTCGTTCCAACATCTCAGCATTATTATAAAATTAATGCATTCCTTAATTATTAAATATTTGTTATTCCGACCCATACAGGTAGCTAGGTATCGCCATTAGTTACCTCGTGAATATAAAATTCAGATTCTCCATTAGAAAATCCCTGAGAGCTCAAGGAAGTATCTATAAGGAATTCATACATATTCTTCATTGAGCAGTATTGTACCATGAATGAGATCCTCAATTATTAAACAAGTGTTTATTGAGTTTCGACCACTAAAGTTATATTAGTCATACCCATGCCATTGGGTAGTCATGATATTTTGCTCCCTGTGTTATCGTCCTTGTAGTGTTGTAAAGTAGTTCTACGTAGATAGTGTCTTGAAGTAGTTCGTTTTTGTAAAGTTTTCATATTGAATGAAAAAAGTAGGAATGTTTCGTGAAGGTCACATTCAAGAGACATTGTAGAGAGAGTTTGATTGTTCTTGTGTTTGATTTAGTCGCGTTTAATTTGTAATGGACATTTTAATTGCTACGCAGAAAAGCAGCGGAGCTATATATTACAGGGCCTCCGACGACGAGGGGGCCGGGGGGCCATGGCCCCCCAATTTTTTGCAAAATATGCCAAATAATGCAAAATATGCTTATCATGTTGTGCAGTGGTAAATTTTTTTGCAAAGTTTGGCCCCCCCCCCACTTTTCTGGTCCTGTCGGAGGCCCTGTATTATTGTGGTGGCAAGGACCAATTGACCGTGCGACTTGTCAGTCTCGTCACATGACCTGTGGCGCATCTTCATAAAGAGGCAGTTGTTTACAAATCTCGTCCCTAGAGTGAGTTCGTTGCTCTACCTCTACTCTGGGATACAAGTGGCAGTTCTGCAATTTGATTGGATATTGGAAAACAATAGATAACGCAAAATGTTTCTCGAAAACGTACTAATTTTTCGAATAACAACAATATAATCTAGTCACTAAGCAACAACCACTGCAATGTTACTTTGTTGCTTGGAATCGAGGTCGCAAAATGAGCGTTACCCTGCCAACCGCAAACCCATAATGGCTGCTAATCCGCCCCTATTTTGGGTGAATTCGTGCTATGTGTACCATGGTGTTCACTCTGCTTCGTAAAATTAACATATGACGTAAGAATACCCTGGGAACGAGGTTGGTTGTTTACAAGACAATTTCGTTTCCTTTTATGTATTCAACAATCACTTAGACACTGATCAATAAATCAATAACCACTAAACAAATTTGCTTACTTATGTGCAACAATTCATGACAGCATTGCTTGCAAATAGTCAAGACGTGAAAAAATCGAACCAGATCTACGATAATATAATGCACCTAAAGTTCTCATCAACCATTTCAATACAAAGAAAGATGGCTCAAATCTTTAAAAGGTGGGTGTAAAATTCTTTTAGATTTTTCTTTGAATTAAATAGCTCGAAAGGAACTTAGGGTACTTTCCTGAAAATCTGCCGTGGAAACTATTTGATATCTTGAATATTTTCAAAATGGCAGCATTTATGATATTTGAGGCTGTGACGTCATCAAATTTCTAAATCCTAAACCAGAAGAGTGACAGATTTCTGCTTGCTACCATATTGTAGACCTTCATAAACTATGATTTTCTTGAAGATTGTATCAATTTTTCTCTATTAATTTAGGATTTACGATGATTTTAATTTTTTCAAAGTTTTTCCATGATTTCTTTCAACAAAAATATAAACGCCACCATTTTGAAAATATTCAAGATATCAAATAGTTTCCACGGCAGATTTACAGGAAAGTACCCTAAGTTCCTTTCAACTATTCAATTTAAAGAAAAATGTAATAGAATTTTACACCTTCCTTCTTAAAGATTTAAAAGATTTGGGCCCTATTATGCTAGAAAGATGTAATAGCCGTTTACATGATCTTTGTTAAAGGGGCTCTTTCTCCAAATTTCGGTCGAAACGGTGTTTTGCAGTTTTTTGATAGTCAATATCACACAGACTTGTCATTGTTCTTTCAAAATGAAAGCGTTATTTTGGAGATAGATTGTTGGACTTCACAGAGGAAAAAACAAAACATTCATATCTTTAACGATTGCTCGGATATAAGTGGATTTTTAAGGGTCACTTTTTGGTGGCTTGGGTGACGCCACCAAACAAACTGCAAAAGGCGATGGACGCGTGCCTAAAACAAAGGTGTGTAAAGATTTGTTTACATTTTGGCGACGGAGCCCCTTTTTTAAAGATTTGTAGGCTACATAATTCTTTACAAATTCACCTGTGAAAAATCTCATATGATACGTAGATATAACTAATTTAATATGTACTTTAAATACAGCATAGGAATCAAATTTTTAAAAAACATTGCACGTTTGGTTAATGCATCTTCCGTTTGATTTAATGGCTTGAAAGGAACTTCAGGTACTTCGTTATAAGTGTTCATTGGCGCGATCTTCGATATCTTGATTATTTTCAGAATCAGCGTCTTCTATTTTTCAAACAGTTTTCCAGTCGTGACGTCATCAAATTGCTAAATCATGAACCAGAAAAGCTGCGGATTTCTGCTTACCGCCATATTATAGACCTTCATAAACTATGGCTTCCTATGAGATTGCACCATTTTTCCTCCATTAATTTCGCATATACAATGATTTTAATTTGTTCAAAGCTTTTCGTGATTTCTTTCAATAAAAAGAAAAACACAGTAATTCCGAAAATAATCAAGATATCAAAGATTGCAAATGAACACTTATAACGAAGTACCTGAAGTTCCTTTCAAGCCATTAAATCAAACGAAAGATTCATCAACAAATCGTGCAATGTTTTTTAAAGATTTGATTCCTGTGCTTCTAAAAACTAACTGTTTTACAAATTTAACTATGAAAAATCTCATATGATACGTTGATATAATTAATTTAATATGCAAATACAGTACTGCGGTATGAACAAGAATCAATAGGAAATTAAATTGCAACTTTAGATAGACTTTTTAAAGGTAGCCAGGGAGGGTGCCAATTAAATTTCCATGTTTAGGCCATTCCATAATGTAGCTAGCTCCATGATAATAGAAAGCTTTTTAAGGAACAAAAATGTTACGGATTAGCAGAAACAGTGTAAACGGGAGGCTGATCCGTTACACTTTTGGAACGGATCCAAAGTTGTACCGGTACAGTGTAACCGGGGTCTAAGTCAGTAATTTTTTTCTTTTCAGATGGGAACTTTGAATAGAAGGCCAGCCAAGATCCTCAAACCAAATACCCCATAACGACCACTTCGCAGAATGTAAGGTACTCGGCTGTTGATGAGGGAGCCACTTCGATGTGTACATATCGACCTGACGTAGGGATAGTAAATTTCTTCGTAAAGACGTACCCTGATTGGGGCAAATTCAGTGAGAATGTTGCTACGATTAAATTATCTATGGATTCAACATAATTGGAAGAACCAATCTTCATTCTCAAACCAACCATTTTGTCCTTTTGGTCGTCTGTCCTGCCATACACCAAAACCGAGTAGATTTTGGCGGTTCCCCCGAAATCTACGAGCCAGCTGTGAGTGGAGTAAGAGCCGTGAGTGGCAATGCATGAAGATATTGTGCATGAGCTACTGGATGCACTTCTTATATCTCCGTCAACCGCCTTAGAACTTCCATAGCAACTATGGTAAGTGCTTGATTGCAAAGTTGCTTTTCCTCTAGCCACATTGTATACTGCAATGAAATAAAACAAACCATGGGCTTTAAAGGGAATCTTTTGATAAAAAATAGCCGTGCAAAGACAATAGGCCGTGACACGTGCCGAACCATACTTAGGTAACTGATCTACTTCAACATGAAATACTGATATCTGATAGGCTAGAATTTGACCGCCAAGTGGTTTGAGCCACTATTATATGCTTAGATTCCCTTCAAGAAACAGGAGTTGTTGCTTCCTGCAGCAGTTAATTCTTCCCTGTGTCCCTATACCCATGAAAGTTGTTGTTGTTGCACTTGCACGTTTACAGGGCACAGGGATGCAAGGGATACTGGGCACAGGGACACAGGGAGGAACAAAACTGTCGGGGGTCACGAAAGTATACACGTTTCGTAGTGGAATATAGTTTGGTATTTGACAAAGTTTTATAGCGAGAAAATGATTTTGGTCCATATTGAAACATGCAGTTTAATATCAAGTTACAGATTCCTGGGGACGACTGCACTTTAGCAGACCAACTTTATGTCATATCTCTAGGAATGTTTTTGACCAAATACCCTACTGACCCTAACTGAACCCTAACTTACCCTAACTTACCCTAACTTGCCCTAACTCACCCTAACTTACCCTAACTGAGCCCTAACTAACCCTAACTTACCCTAAAACTCCTTTTCAAAAACCTAACCCTAACCCTTACCTCATGACACATAACTTGCCGATATGGAAAGTTGATCCGCTAAAGTGCAGTCTGGCAGATTCCTGTATTGGTTTCAAAATATTTGCAGTCATTTAACAATTTCTGTTTTGTCGCTGTGGGCCACCGTAGTTGCGCACCGTTCAAAACTGTTCAAAAGCCAGGACAACCAATTTTGTGCATCAGAAAAGCATTGCTAATAATGTGAAGCAAAAAGGCAAGCACTAGTTGTACATAAACAATAGCGCATAACGATCTTGAGACTAAACACTCTCTGGAAATCTTTCAACTTTAAATTAGATATATCTTTGACTTTGATAGCATTGATGGTACCCATTTCCTCCATTTTGCTTGAGTATCGAAGCAAAAATGCAAGCGAATGCAAACAAAATATTTATCTTCTTCACTGCTCTGAGATTGTTCCTCAAAATATTGGAGAATAAACTCGAGCTTGTTTACAGTTTTATCCAAACATGTCTTGAAGAAATGTCGCCGGTCATGAAGAATTATCGCCGGCCCAAAAAATTGGGGCCATTTGTCCGGGTTTTTAAACAGTAAGGTTATGAGTCGTAGTTTGAGGGAATAAGAAAATTCAATTCAATAAGGTTTAGGGCGAGATTAACGAACCAGGCCATAAGTCTAATATCTACTTACAGCTCTCACAAACGCCATTTTCAAGGCTTCTGCACGCATGACAAATATATCCAGGGCAAAGGCATGTATCCATACATAAGAAGCCTTCACCACATGGGTCTTTGGCCTTGCAGAGATCTCCTACCTATTGAAGAAATTGAGCGTCTCTGTAATAGACTGAAATATATTTCTACCGCGAAGATTTGACATAAATTTCTACTCGGGGGGTATTATGGCCTATCATCTGACGGGGACGTGCCTTTTCGCCCGAAAATCGGTACCCATAATTCCGCAAACTATAAAGCATTTTAAATTCATAATTCATCAAATTTAATGAAAGTCTGGGCCATAATTCAGCAAATTATGAAACATTCCTGTAATTCCTATTCTTTTGCCAATTTTACTCCAGAACAGGACCCATAATTCTGCAAAATGTCTGAAAGCGATACCTATAATCCCGCAACATTTTAAAAAGTATCCTCAAAAAATGGCACGTCCCCGTACCATCAACATACTAAAATACCCCCCCCCTCCTTATGAAGGTCTGCAACATGGTAGTAAGCAAACTTCTATATGATTTATGGTTTACGATTTAGCAATTTGATGAAATCACAACTTCAAAACTAGCAGAAATATAAAAAACGGTGTCGGTGTAATTCTGAAAATAACGATGATTCGAACATGTTCTCTCTGAGATTTTGTCAGATTACCTAAAGCTCCTTTGAGCAATTCATTTGAAAGGAAAGGACAATGATATTTCAAGCTATTTTTAAATTTTTTGCAAAGATTTATGCTACCAAAAAAGACATTCCTTACCATTCGGTCAGTGTATACAGTGGATCTGAATGTCCATCCTGGTTTTGTCTCCAAGCTTACTCCATCTGAAGAAGCGTTCGCTGATTTATCTTTCAGCTCACATTGCTTCGTTCCAGCATCTTCAGTGTTAATCGACTTGCACCACGGATGAGCTACACATTCTTTTTCGCATTCTTTCGGTGTAAGATTCATTTTTGTGGCAAGTGTTAGTCCAGGAAGTGCTTTATTCTTCTGAACGTATGTAAAATGAGCAAATATGCCGCATGGCTTTCTCAGAATCAATCCTCTGACGTTGCATGGTGTCACAATAGACAAAACAAAGAAGGAACTTGTGAGAATAGTGGAAAATCTCATTTCTCAATTCGGCTGCGCCAAGAACCCTGAATCTTCTAACTCGACAGCTCTAGCCTTTTCAGTGCTTGCTCAGTCTTACCAAGAGATGATGAGCGTACATAACTGCCAAATGTAAAGTTAGTTGGTGACAAACAGAGACGTAGGAACCGGGGGGGCACTGGGGGCACGTGCCCCCCCAAGATTTTGCAGTAAACAAAAGAGTGCCCTTTTTGTTTCTGGAAGTGCCGCCTTTAGCTTAATGAAAAAAGTGCCCTTGAAGTGTCGTGCCCCCCCAAGTTTATGATGCTTCCTACGGCCCTGGTGACAAATATCAACACTTAATTTTTTAATGAAACAAAATACCTGCAAGTATTATCAATATTTTGATCGTCTTAAATTTTGATTATCTTCTAGTCTTTTCAGATATCAACACTTTATTTTTTAATGAAACAAAGTACTTGCAAGTGTTATCAATATTTTGATCGTCTAAAGAGAACCAACGGTGATAAAAGCCCCGCTCGGAAGGGAAGGGGTCTGGGTATTCTATAGCCTGCGTAGGAGTTTTTCTTTGTCCTATTTATAGATGACCTCCACTTAGCTCTCCGCTGATTCACTTTAAATTTTGATTATCTTTAATTTATAATGAGCAATTCAATTTGTTTGAAATGTGCCATGTGACCCAATTGGTGTCGGAATCTGCCGATTTGTATAGTCATGAATTATTGACCAATTTTTGTGAATAACATATTTTCTATTTTTTTCTATAATGGAAAGATGACACTCTCCTTCGCAGAGGCTGTATTACCAGAGGACGGCTGAAATACGGATGAAATCGTGCTGCGCGCTCTTTGCTCCTTCGGAGCTTCACGTTCTGCTCGTTTGCAAACAACAGCCTCTGCGACGGAGAGTGGAAAGATGACTTGGCGGTGAAAATGTATTTCAATAAAATCGCTCAACAAACAGCATAGGAATCAAATCTTTAAAAAACATTGCACGATTGGTTGATGCATCTTCCGTTTGATTTAATGGCTTGAAAAGAACTTCAGGTACTTCGCTATAAGTGTTCATTGGCGATCTTTGATATCTCGATTATTTTCAGAATTATTGCGCTTTTGTTTTTATTGAAAGAATTCACGGAAAGCTTTGACAAAAATTGAAATTGTTGTAGATCCTAAATTGATAGAGGAAAAACTGTACGTCTATGATATGGCGGTAAGCAGAAATCCATAGCTTTTCTGGTTCACGACTTGGCAATTTGATGACGTTACAACCAGAAAACGGTTTGAAACATAGAAAACGCTGTAATTCTGAAAATAATTAAGATATCAAAGATTGAATTGTACTTTTTTCCACTATTTTTCCTCTTTTCTTTGCGAAATTACGTATTAAAAAGCGACCACTGCGCAGTGACGTCATGAAAAAGTGACCATCGCGAACTGACGTCATCTCAAAGCCCTCTAGGAACGAGGCTGCCCTATTATTTTCTCGTCTCTGAATCGTGACTAGCCTCCTTATCGTGTACTCGTGGAAAAAATGGAGACCAATGGCGGCGACATTTGGCCTAAATTACCAAGATGTTTATTGAATTGATAGCCGAAACACAAGTCTCAATGTGGAAAAAAGTTTGTCATTTGATTCAGGAGATGGTGAGTTTGTTTTCTAGCATTCATTTTACAACCTCAGAATTGTCCTTTAAAGTTTTAATTGTTAGTTAAGTAAGTCTCCTACAAGATATGTTTACGTGTTAATTGTGCAACAGTATCTCGGTGTTTTTCTCTTTTACCCAGTCAACATGAAACATGCAAAGTAGGTGATCAATGATATTAAATTTTGATTTTTTCTCTTTGAAATTTCTCTTCAGAAATCTTTGTGCAGATTATAAGAAACTGTAGAACAAAGGTTGAGTTGCTGTTTTAAATTGCCAAAATGAGACTTGACATTTTTTGCTTAGCGCATGTATTTGATCAAGCTCTTTTGTCAAAAGTAGGACTCAAACGTTGATATGAAATCATCAGGTATTGTATTTGGCTTCATATTACTGTGTCTTCCAAGGTGGGCATGTGCTGTGTTTTTAATGGTCCTGTGTATGTCTTGGAAAAACGATTTCACCAACCCATTTGTCAGCTTACCAGCACAAACTGCGCTCTTAAAAAGACTGGTTTTGGGGACATACATTTTTATAAAACTCCGATAAAACCAAATTTTGAGGACAAATATTGACCAACATTGAAGAACATGAAATGTCCAAGTTAGTTGCGAAATGATATTGTCGAAAAGAGTTCAAAATAAACCTGATTTTAGGGACAGAAATCAACATAGTATGGGAGAAATAAACCGGTCATCAGTGGCGGCGCCACGGGGCTCGTCCCCCCCACTTCTCTCCAAAGTCGGTTTTCCAATTCGTCCAAATCCGTAGAGAAATTGTCGAAGGAGGGTTTAGGTAGTTAGATCATGAATTTTGAGGATAAATAAAGGCGTTTCTTTGCCCTTAAAAGGGCGTTTCCCAAAGATAAAAAGGGCGTGGTCCTGAAATTTTTCCCGGGGGCTTACGTCCCCCCAGTCGTTGACGGCTGGCGGCGCCACTGCCCTCACTGCAACATGCCCACCCTTGGTCTTCCAGAGCCAATAATCGTAATTTAAAAAGATCAAAGGAAACTGCAAATACGATATTTCGTGATAAGCTATAGCTCAGGTCTACGGTTTTGTTAATGAAAATCAGAGACAAATTTTTAATTCAACTGAAAAATTCGAATTTCAAAGCAAAACATTTTAAATAATCTTTATATAACGTTAGTATAGTTAATATCACACACTGTCATTCTTCTTTGTTTTCTACATTAAAGTCTCTTGGTCGCAAGAATTATAATTTCTGGATGAATCTCTTACAAGTCCTACCACTGGACCATTATGCCTCCTTCGCAGCATAAAGATAACAATCCCAACAGCCATTGCTGCTATGGCAACACCACTACCAATAGCAATTCCCAGCGCCCTGTGATGAGCCTCTTTTTCAATTTCTTTCTTTTCCTTTGCCTCGACCTCGGCCATTTTTACGCTTTTATGTAAACTGTGGCTTCGGTTTGGGAATTTGTATATGTTCATCGGTGGCCTCTTGTGCAAGTATTCATGTGAGTTTGTTTTCGTGAAAAAGAATGGGAAGTCTGGTCTTGGGCATGTCAAGGTGTCACCATGATGCCAACTGAAGAAAAGACAAGTCGACTTTCATACATTTTACCATTGCAAAACTCAGGGGAAAAGGTCACCCTTGATGGAAAAGAAGAATTGATGTGCCCCAATAGGAAGATAGGCTAATCAATGCTACATGATCGCGTTCCCTGGAGCTGCCAGGTTTTAAAGCATACTCTAAAAGATATATCTTTCCTCAAAATAACATTTTCAAGCTATGATTCATCCATAACTTCCCGTGAGAATAAAATGTGCATGTTTTCCTGTTCTTATTCCTATCTTATCTTATCCTATCCTTTCTTTTCTTTTCCTTTCTTTTCTTTTCTTTTAATTTCTTTTCGTGTTTGATAAAAAACCTTCCTTTCATTTTTATTAGTTATCATTGCATTTCAGAGTGTATTTCAGGTTAATTAAGGCAGCGAGCACCTGGCCTGAAAGCTCCTATGAGTCATTTCTAGGTGGCCTAAGCTACTAATTTGACACTAGGTTGGTAGTCATTTTTAGTACCTTGCTTTTAAAAGCATGCTAAGGTTCTTGCTATAGTTCATATTTAGCAGAGTAGTTGTTAGCTTGACCTCGATGAAATGAAATAAAATGAAATGCACATGGCTATTGTTTTACCTTTTTGATTTGAATCCAACTGGCTGTAACATGTTATTCCACAGAGCAGTTGCCATAGCAGCATGTCCTTTGGTTGACAAATGGAAGCAATCCGGTGCAAAATATGACTGATCTATTTTGCCATTGTGATGCCTTGGTAGAAGGGTTTCGGATAAGAACGGCTGAAGGACAACTGCAAATTCTGGTGTATCTCGAAATCTACGGAAGAGATGTTTGTTTTATAGAATGTGGTTGATTGTGGTATTTCAAAACCTACCAAATTCTGAAAACTGTAGACTTCGCAGAGACGGAAATATGGCCGTGCACAGCTAAACATATTTAGGGGGGCAAAGAGGAAAAACTCCCTCAAATCTGGTCAAAATTACAGTAAATTTTATTGTTCTTTTGGGATTTTTAGAGGGGCAACTGCCACTGCTGCACCTATGCTGTGTACGGCTTTGGACGGAAATTTATTTGGTCCACCAAGCCAATTAAAAATCGGTGCTGATAAGTATTCAATACACAATAGTGACCATGCTTAGGTTGTTTCTGATAGGCGTATTTCGAAGAGGCAAACAGATACCCCTCGAACTCAGTGATATATTCAAACAATTCAATTAAGTTCAATTAAATTCAAAACAAGTTCTACAATCGACCTTTTACTCTCCAGATTTGAGATTTGGATCGAGCGGTCTAATCTGGTAAATCGTCATTACTCAAAGTTTAAACACTTGAGGTCGAATTTGATCTTCCGTCATTTTTAGGAACGACTGTTCATCTGAAACCTAATTTCTTCTTGGAAGTAAGGTCTTTTCACCAACCAAACAACTCATTGATTCTAAATTCGCTTGTTTTTTAAAGGGATGCGTGTATCCTTTTCCGAGAAGTATTTCCTAAAAACCTAAAAACGTGGCGATATTTTCTATAAAATAATAGTCCTTTGCGAGAAATGTTTAAGGATGATTATGACTCAAAATCTTTTACAGTTCTAGTTCTTTGATCAAATAACATGTGAATAAAAAGCATACTTACTTTGGAGAATTCACAAGATTCTTCAATATTCTGGAGTACTCCTTCGCAGTTCTAGAAACAATTGCCCTCTGCGCACTTGTTCCAGCAGCACATGGACACGTGACTTTTTGAAATGCTCTGCAATAGGGGCTGCTAAGTTCCATAAGTTTACTAACATCAAAAAGTTGGACTAAATTGACCAAGACTTTTGGCATCTCTTCTTGAATATTTTCCAATGTCTTCGCGATTTTCTTTACGAAGTGTTTAGGCCTAAAATCTTGGTCATAGCATGATAGGCACAAATCTTGCCCACCGATGAAAATGGTTATCAGTTTCCAGTCACGTTTGAATCCAGTCTCACTGCTTTCTTTGATAAATGACATCAGTTCTTCAGCCTTCTCAGCCAGACTTTCTGCTGTTCCACCTAGAAATGTGAAATGTATGGTGCAGCTTCTAACTGAAGATATGCAGAACCTCTGAGATTAACGGCTCTAGATGCATATAAATTTACTAGTCAGACATTAACGTTTTGTCCAACTCAACTTTCAGATCACCAACAAGATAAGAAACTCAGGTACTGGCAAAAGATTCATGAGCTTAGGGGATGTCCAACGTTTAGGGGGCTTATTATGGATTTTGCCCGAATATGTACCCTGGGTACCAGTTTTGGCACTGGTACCCAGGGTACCCGAATATGATGGCTTCAGCGAGTTAAAACTTCCCGAATGGAGCTTAAAATGAGATAAATTTTCCCTAATTAGAGGGGCTGCAGCCCCCCAAGCCCCCTGCCTCCTATATGCCTATCACAATGTTTCTAAAGAAACTTTTTAGTTCGTCTGAAGTTTAAATATTTCGCCCGAAGCATTAGACGTATTACGTTGAGTCCTAGTAATCGCTACCACCCACCCACCCACCCTACTCGCTCATACTATCGCTATCGCCATATACTATCACTAGTATGAGCGAATAGGGTGGGTGGGTGGTAGCGATTACTAGGACTCAACGTAATAAGTCTAACGAAGGATTACTTTTTTAGAAATTAACCATTCATAAACAGAGGAATGGTTTTCGAGATTTTCACGAAGGCACAGCAGATTCCGTACCGATAAAGACAACATGAACTCGAGGAACCTTCTAGCAAACTGTTGGAACACTGTCAGTACTCAAAATCTGTATATTTAAGAAACTTTCAGCATCGGGTCAATTTCTTAGTTTCTTTTCAAAATATCGTGTGTTTGACTGAAACATTCTAATGCATACCAGATTTAGCAAAGTTGTTGGCACTTCCTTGACCCTTGCGTTTCGAAACAGGCGTAACAACAGTAGAAAATCCTTGAACTAATGGATTATATTTCTTGAGAATATTCGGCAATGTTGTTGCTTCCTCTAACTTTCCTTTCCCTCCAATGCTCCATGAAATGTCTCTGAACTCGACAAAAAGATCGGTAAGACTTGTTGACCTTGCGCCAAAACCGGTCGTCATAGAATCACCCAGTGCTGCGACAATTTTGATATCACGTGGTGTCAAACGATGCACTGTCATGGGAGTTTGATGCTTGCTTATAGCGGGGCAAGCGAAATTAGAGCCGATTGGTGCTTCCAAGGACCCCTGATGAAGACGGATAAATCTTTTAAACCAGCTATCATAGTCGAACTTGAGGAGGGTGTCCAGAACGTTTCTTTCCCAGAATTTGTAGAATGTTTCATCGAGCGGTTTCTTCTGATTTCTCAAAGGCAATGGTGGAATCGTTTCATGCCATGCACAGGCAACCTGTGTTGTTAACACGCAAAAGAGTACAAGCTTGAGCGTCAGTTTCTCCATTTTGGGCCTAAGTAGACATACTACTGTTATATCTCAGCAGCTCCTTTTGATATATCTCATCAGGTCAAGAACATTTTGCACTTTCCTTCTTATACGTGAGCAACACAGCTTGCATTGTGAAACCATCTGACATTGAATTGATAAAAATCTAGGTCAAACGCTGATCTAAATTGATACGAAATTTGTCAATCTATAGGCAAATTTATGTATGTATGTATCAATTTGGCACTATTTGCAATGATCAAGAAAGGATAATAAAATACAGTAGATACAATACAGTTTATATAATACTAAGACTAAAAAAGAAAAATACAAGTTAAAAAACACCTCTAATTACAGTGGCAGGGGCAGGGGCAGGGATAGCATTAAAAGGTCGAGTTGACCTTATTTCCATAATGGTCCCCTTAGAGATGGTTGTAAAAAAGAATAAACAATAGATTTGTATATGCCTTTGGATAAAACATAATTCAGTAAGGCCGAATCAGGCATTGAAACTAAAACGGTCCTTAGTAGTAGACATATATGTCATCTTCCTCTTTCTGTATATTATGGGAAAAGTTCTCTTAAAGTTCTATTTGTGGAGTTTCTTAGCAGTAAAAACTATAAAGCTACAGGGTGTGCCAAAAAGTCTCTTGCCTATTGAAAGCCAACAAAAACAAACCGCTGTACCTATTTTCAAAATTGTTTCATTTTCTTGCTGCCAAAAGACTGCTTTTAACATGCATTAGGTTTATAATTAGATTAAGTTAAACATTGAAATATTCAAGAAAACTGATTGTAGGCTAGGTAAGATGATTTAGCCTCAAATTAACTTCACTTTAGGGGTATTTAATGTTAAAAGTAGAAGGCTTATCCATGTTTAATAGACAATAACGCTAAAGATGGTAGCTCCAAAGACTCCATAGTGTTTTGCTGCAAAGCATGCTGGTAGAAAGCTCCCTAACGACCACCTAACGACGTAAAAATTTTGGTCTGCAGTTTCGACTAGCTAGCTTGAATTCGAATCGACCTTGAATTCGAATGCAACATGGTTCGAAAGGAAACCTTTCCAAAGCAGAAAAGTAAAGTTTTGATTCAAATTGAAGTTTTGATTAAAGTTTCGCGTTCGAATTACAAATGTTCCTATTTGTTTACATTGATTCCTTGTTCCGAACTTTACCACAGCTAGCTAGTCGAAACGGCAGACCAAAAATTTTATGTCGTTAGGTGGTCGTCAGGAAGCTTTTTACCAGCATGCTTTGCGTAGCCGCAATATTTAGTCTATTGTGGAAAGTGTCAAGCGACCTTAGTTTAAATTTTATCAGAGGATGGAAATCAGAGGAACAACTGCGAAATTTGAAAATACTTGCTGTTTTCCTGACCTAATGCTGAACTTTTTGTCGTTCAGTCAAATCACTGGTGAGATCTATAGCAAACGAATACTTCTTCTACTTCTACTTCTACAATATCAATCAACTACTTCAATACTGAAGGCTTTGTTGCTGTAAAGAAAGAAACAAAAATTATACAAAAATAAGAAAAACTAAAGAAAAAAGAAAGTAAAAAAATTAAGAAAAAAAGGAGTTTCTAGAACAAAGAAAAGGATAAATAAGTTAGGCAGCAGAGCAGCAATACCGCGGCTGACCATAGCATTTTTGAAACACAGTAAAAGTTCTGCAATATTGGGAAACTTGTCATTATTGTAGCAATATTACAACAATTTCAATGAAATTTTGTGTATTGTCTGCAAAAATAATGTAACATGTGACATGTTTCCAAATGTAACATGGAAAAGATATGTGTTGTGATCAGGATGCAGTCAACGGCTTGGCAACTGAAAAAATGGTCTTTGTAATAAACGATTTATGATGATGATGATTTATTTATCAATTTATGTCATTGTTGTTGTTGTTTTATATAAGCAACACATGTTTTCTGTTTAAATGCTGAACATGTGTTAGATGGGTGAAACAGCATTAGTATTGAAAAGCTAAAACTTCCAGGAAACGAAAATGCAGTTGCATGATCGAATTTTTGGAGAGAAAAAATTTATTTTAAGTAAATAAGGCAATTCTTGAAGCATCCTTTGACACTAAATTCATGGATATAAATCAATTACTCACACATCTTTCTGACACCTGACCTCCCGTAAATGGTGATCAATGAGCAACTTTTGGGCAACTTTATGAAAAAAGTGGCAACTTTTGAGCAACTTCTTAGGAAATTTTGAGCAACTTTTCAAGAAATTTCGAGCAACTTGTGGACAAGGCTACCTTACTGACAAAGGTTGTTGATCTTGATCTTGCCTTACATGACTAATAGTTGTTGATCCGAGCTTGTAGTGGGGCCAGAATTGAGGGGCCAGAATTGTTATGTTTCTGTTTGATTTCTGATCGATTTTTGTTGACTGCAGAAGACAGCAGAATCTCTTGTGCATCCGTTCTATTGAGTATTTTATTTGATGAAACCATTTGTAAGGCAAGCAGAATATGAAGGGTAACGAAAGTTTTTATTGCAAAACGTCTTGAAGATGTACAAAATTTGCGTTTGTTGTTATGTTATCGCAATGTGATTGGCCCAAATTGATGGAAGTGTGTCTTGTTTGTCAGCCAATCAATATTTGATGTTATCAGAGCAGTATGCTACCGATACAGAGAAACGAAGGAGAAACAACAGCAACAGCAACTTCAGCATCATTACAACAGGAGATAGTTTCCCGGAAGTAAGCTGGGAACTAACGTCCTAAGACAAAGAGCTGCTTTCTGTTCATCTTCTGTTTACAGGTTCAAGATGGACGTCGCGCAGCAAGTGCTGCTTGGAATCCTTATCGCTGGAGCAACAGTTGCTTTCCAATGCGGAAAAGATAAAGGGAAATTGCAAGTGCATCTTGTACCACACACGCATGATGATGTTGGATGGTTGAAAACCGTAGATGAATATTTTTATGGTAAGGAAACCGACTTGAATTTTGCTCAAAATAGGCCTAAGTTGACAGCATGTCAAGTCTCGTGCACTAGTCTCGTGATGTAAACAGTGGTCCCATGATCTTTTCGTGACCCTCTTCACTGTGGTGTTTTGCCGGCAATTATTAGGGTCCAAACTGGGAAAACACTGACATTTTAATGAAAACCTTGCAGGCACAAAATGAATTTCCTTCATGTCCATGAGAAAACCTCACGAGAAAACCAAAGATTTACAAAAATATCTCAGTGTTGACCATATTATAGTGAGCCTAAAGCACCAACAGTTTCTAAATTGGTATTTGGACGCAAAAGTATGTTACCTCATAAGGGCCAACTGTTTGCTGTTACAAGTTTAATTGGTCATTTTGGAAGTATTATTAATAATAACACTTCCAAAATATTACGTTATTATTAATTTGTTTGTGCACAACAAGGTGATTCCAGTCTGCCAAGCATGGCAGTTCTCGACAAGATCTTGTGTGTGCGAGGGCAAACAAAAATGTGTGCAAGTGGCAGAAATGGTTGGAAATGTGTGCACTTTTTTCAATTTCCGCCAAATTCCCTCAATGCTCGTGTGCGCAGCCTTCTATTTTGGTGTGCATTTGGTCAAACCTCTAAAAATCTTGTGTGTGCACATGCCACACTCTGCACCAAGGGTGATCATCGCATCCTGATAATTCAGCAATTCTTTTTTTTTCTTTTCTATATTGCTAACCTAGCATCCGAAGGTAGTTTTAGGACAATGAGAAGCTAAGCTTATCGAAGCAATGTCCTGGTCCTTCTGCTCGATGTGACCACACTATATTCAGCAATTCAGCATGGGATAAACTTGCAAAACAGTACACCCACTAGAAAAGTGTGGACATTCTAACAGAGCATACTCAAAATTTGTTTTCTGCATGCCAAAGATTTTATGCCAAAATTTAAATGTATTTGTCCCACACAAAAAAATCACAAAGGAACTATAAGAATATTTTTTTGAATACAAGAAATGCACTAGATTAATGCCAATTACATCAAATCCTCCAGCTCTCACAAGCCATAGATCTTTGGCATATAGCATTACAGGCCCGTCGGAACGAAATTCATATTGGGGGGGGGGCTGAATCAAGACGCGAGCGTAGTGAGCAAAAATGGGGGTCCGAGGGCTTGCCTCCAAGAAAATTTTCCGTGACCACGCCCTTTAGATCATTGGAGAACTCGCATGTTATGAAGAATTTGCCATCTAAATTCGCGGGAAATTTTGAATATAGGACTTCAAAATCACTTAGAAATAGACTGTTTCTAAATTCTATGAAATAGAAACGTGAGCCTAGTAACTCTGTTAATTTCTTCGAATATAAATTTAAATCTTCATTTCCATAAGCTTGACTTTCACTGCCTTTTTCATCAAAAAAGGACCATTAACTTTAGCAAATTATTGGGGGGGGGCTGAAGCCCCCCCAGCCTCCCGCTACCGACGGGCCTGCATTATATGTTTCCCAGGATGGTGGATCGACAGCTCCATGAAATTGGTAATTCTACCATTTCTGTCTTAGGTGCAAACAATTCCATCCAGCATGCCGGCGTACAATACATTTTGGATTCGGTCATCCCAGCACTTGTGCAGAACAAGAACCGAAAATTTATTTACGTGGAAATGGCCTTTTTCACTCGTTGGTGGAATCAACAAGATGACACAATGAAAAAGACTGTGAAAGACTTGGTACAACGAAAGCAGCTTGTGTTTATCAATGGTGGATGGTCGATGAATGACGAGGCAGCTACACATTACAATGCTATCATTGATCAAATGACTTTGGGATTAAGGTTCATCAATGACACCTTTGGACCAGCTGCACGCCCGCAAACAGCATGGCACATAGATCCATTTGGCCATTCTGCAGAGCAAGCTTCTCTCTTCTCTTTAATGTCTTTTGATAGCTTCTTTTTTGGAAGAATTGATGAGGAAGACAAGCAAACAAGATTGAAAGCTAAAACAATGAAATGGTTTGGCGTGGAAGCCGAAATTATGAAAAGCTGTCTCAGATATTCACAGGAGAATTATATAATGGTTATAACCCCCCAGCTGGGTTTTGTTTTGATGAATTTTGTTCAGACCAGCCAATCATGGATGATGCACGACTTATGGACGTGAACGTAAAAGACAGAGTTAATGCATTTGTTGGTGCAGTTTGTGATCAAGCAACCCATTTTATGACCAATAATGTCATTCTTACAATGGGGTCGGATTTCATGTACGAAAATGCCAATTTATGGTTCAAAAATCTTGATAAGCTGATCAAATATGTGAACCAGGTAGGTTTGGTCAGAAGTCAAAGTGCAGAGATGGGAAAGGAGCAGTGGCAGAGCCAGAGGAGGTTATGAGAGGGTAAATAATGTATAATAGCCACTTCCAAAATTTGGCCAAAATTGTAATTGAAAAATGTAATAAAATGCTTAGGTTAACCTTTTTACCACTGAAAATTTGGACTTTACCCCTCACTTTTTTTGGCTCTGCCACTGGCCAAAGGAAATGGAATTTTCTGTAGATATTTGGTCCATCAGAAGGTGCCTGTAATTGTCTTCAGGAACTTTTTTTTTTATCCAGATAAAACTCTTACAATACATGTTTACTTACTCTACCTATTAATACTATACAACTACAACACTACAGGAACGATAACATGAGGAGCAAAATATCGTGGCTACCCCATGTTCTTACATATAACAAAAAACAATGAACACTACTAGGACAATACACAAAAAGAAAACAAAGAATACTCGTAAATTAATCACCATACGCTAACTACAACATAAATTAACTACAATGAACGTTTGCGGCATAAAGACTGTGGGAAAGGAGTTTCAGAACATTCCCCTGCTCCCCACCGAATTGTATCAATTTGATCGGTGGATTAAATGCAAAAAGGCAGGGGTTTTGGTTGGAAGATTGTACCACTATCTTTTCCGCAATCGTTCATTTCCATTAAGTATATAAATAAACTCACAGTTCCAAATCCTTCTCATGGATTTTCTCTTTAGATTTACAGTAGATGAATAGCCCTTTTAAAGCTATTCTACAAAAGAATCTAGATCAAACGATATTTTTCATACGTTTTGTAGAAATCTGACAAATTTTCAAATGCGAACGACAGTGCTAGACGCTCTGACACCACTCAGTTGAACATGTTGTATACAAATGTACAAAAGTGTCACGTGATCCAGACTCGTCTTGAATAGCTAAAAGGTCTATTGGGATTTGGAAAGCCAATTTTAGTGAGATGTGGTAATTGAGTAGTGGGGGATGAGTCTCCCAGTTCTCCTTATGTTGATGCCATTGAAGAAATGACTTCTCCAGGTATACCCCTAAAACATGTTGAGCAACTATTTTAGCTACTGTATAAAGTTGGCATGACTACTCATCAAATCATAGTCATCGACAATACTCCAATCGAAAAATCTTCAGTTTCAGACAAATTACTACAGACAAAAACTTTCGGACAGTTTTTGTAAATTGTGAAATTCTTTCTTGCTCAAATCTTTTACTTGAAAATGGGTTAATATATTCGCATAGAATCAACCTAATTAACCTAATTTTAACCAAAGATTTGAACTGAATAATGCATGAAGTATCTTGAGCAAGGAATGTATCCAAAAACATTTTCGCACGCTTTTAGAGGAAATTCTGATAATAAAGTTTCGTACAGAATTTTTCCGAAATTTTTACCGTCGGAAACTTTTGGATTTTAATATATTCGGTTTGCCTTGCAATTTTCTTCTTCAATCTAGGATGGACGAGTCAACGCATTTTACTCAACTCCTACAGAATACACGAAAGCCCTTTACAACGCTGGTGTAACTTGGACTGTCAAGACAGATGATTTCTTTCCTTATGCACATTGTCCTCATTGCTACTGGACCGGCTATTTTACGAGCAGGCCAGCATTGAAGGGATATATACGACAGAACAACAATTTACTCCAGGTAATCAGACATTTTTTCCATTGACTTAGGAGCATTTGTTAAATATTATTGTGCATAACATTCGCTAAACATTTTTGCTGCAATTGGTCACTGCAGCCATGTAAAACAGTTAAACCCATTTTTCGTGCAGAACATTTTTAAACTACGGTCTTCAAGTTATTCATTAAGAAATCCAAATAACTTACCCCACGTTAGGCCTAATCAAACAACATTCGGGTCCAACAGTCTTATGTCTATTGGGCCACAGATTTGGAATGGCCTACCAAACGAGCTGAAATCAGCAGAAAATTTGAAAAGTTTCAAGAATCTAATAAAACAATGGGACGGACCATCTTGCAAATGTAGTGCCTGGCAGTGCCTGTCTGTCAGTGCAATCTAGTGGTATAACTTAGTGCCTGTCAAGGCAATTTAATTTTCATAATTTATAAAACAAAACAAAAAATTATTTATCTCCGTAGTTATATTCGATTTTGATTTGTTAACTTCAAACAAACAATGATCCGAAAGAGGTGGAAGTTTCCGCCTTTATCAGGTCAACAAATCCTTTTTCAAAACTATTTATTGCTCTACGGAACTTCTCTGTTAGAAATCCGTCTAATTTCAGAACGAAGTGTCCGATTAAGATGGGATAAACTCGTGAATTTATGTTAAGATCTTGGCTATTCATCGAAGTATTTTGAAAGTTAATTCGTTAAATTTCTGCGAAGTTGTAGGCATGTAAATGGGGAGTGTTTTTCTACTCATCCGGCATCCGGCTCAACTATGATATGATACCAAAATTTTATTAGGTGTGCATCCTCGATACCGGAATGTTGACATAGCTCAACCGGGTCCTTACGTTTTATTTCGACTTTCATCAGTAGATTAAAGCAAAAACTTTTGACATAGGTTTAGTAATAGTAGTTTTTACAATCGTCCAAAGGCGGCTTTTTTATTCTTTTCACCCTAGTTATCTCCCTGACATTTACATGTGGTACTCTTAGGTTTGCAAGCAACTGGAGACATTGCACAGCCCTTTCGAATACTACNGTTGTAGGCATGTAAATGGGGAGTGCTTTTCTACTCATCCGGCATGCCGGCTCAACTACGATACCAAAATTTTATCAGGTGTGCATCCTCGATACCGGAATGTTGACATAGCTCAACCGGGTCCTTACGTTTTATTTCGACTTTCATCAGTAGATTAAAGCAAAAACTTTTGACATAGGTTTAGTAATAGTAGTTTTCACAATCATCCAAAGGCGGCTTTTTCATTCTTTTCACCCTAGTTATCTCCCTGACATTTACATGTGGTACTCCTAGGTTTGCAAGCAACTGGAGACATTGCACAGCCCTTTCGAATACTACCCTACGTCACATCGGCTGAAAGAGGCCATGGCGATAAATCAACATCATGATGCTGTAACTGGGACCGAGAAACAACATGTTGCCTTTGATTATGCGAAGAGATTGGCCATCGCTGAAAAGGAATGCCAGGTGAGTGAAACTCATTTTAAAGGCGCACACGGATGGGTCACGTGATTATATTTCAACGTATTTTCCGGCTTTTTTTTGCTTGCGTTTATAATGGGCACTTTATTGATAGATAGATTCATTCATTCACTTATTGATTCATTCGATTATAATTATCACTTTTAGGATCTTGTGAGTAAGGTCATTGGTCTCAAATCGCTCAAATCAACTTCAAAAGCCAGCCCACAGAATCTTCAATTTTGCAATTATCTCAACATTAGCATTTGCCCAGTAACCGAGAAAAGTACATCGTTTGTGGTCAATGTATATAATGGCATCGCAAGACCGGTATCTACTTACCTCCGATTGCCGGTACACAACCCAGCTTTGTCAGTGTTTGGATCGAATGGGGAACCATTAAAATCACAGTTTGTTAACGTTTCAAAATCCACTGCAAAAGTTCGTGGCAGCAGGGGTAATGCCCCTTACGAGTTGCTGTTCCAAGTATGTGCCCCTGCCATTGGATTTAGCACTTATTTTGTTGAGGAGAGATCGTTTAAGGAGTCATTTGCTGCAAAGTATATTCCATCTATAAGGTAATGTAAACTTTGTATGTTTTTCAATTTATTACTGTCAAAACAACAATTATTTTTTAGCTTAGGTCAGCGAAAGTTCAAAATTCTGTGGTCAAAGGTTAAGAATTGTGCAATTGAAAGGGCTTGTATTTCTCAAAACCAATGCTATGCTTTGAGCATGTAGCAATTTCTCTCTAACACCTTTCTAGTCTTATAATCCAATTTTTATAAATTTTGGAAAAATTCCCCTACAGAGTTCTGAAAGTATTGGTACCAATGTCATTGCTTTAATATCCAGGGAACAGTAGCGTTTAATAATAATAATAATAATAATAATAATAATAATAATGATAATAATAATGATAATAATAATAATAATAATAATAATAATAATAATAAGACCTTTCCAGACAAATATGTCTGAGATTTGCATCATTGACAATAATAACAATAATAGTGATAATAATAATAATGATAATAATAATAATGATAATATGATAATAATAATAATAATAATAATAATAATAATAATAATAATAATAATAATAATAATAATAATAATAATAATAATAATAATAATAATAATAATAATAATAATAATAATGTAATATCTCTACTGTACTACTGTACCTACTGTAATATCTCGAAAAACTTACATTGATTATGAGCCTGATTATTTTACAATGATTATTTACAACGGTGATATGATATATTACATAAAAATAGAAACTGTTCAGCTAAAATGTAAAATAATTCAAACGCGGATAGTTTTTTTTACTTATCCGGTAGAAAGTACCGTTTCAAATTTATATTGTACAATTCCGAGTATTTGATAGAGAAACGATAATGAATAAAATTCCTTCATCAAAAACATAGGTTTCAAATCTTTAAATTGACGTAAAAAGGTCGGTGTAAAATTCTGTGTCCTATTTCTATGAAGTGAATGGCTTGAAAGAAACTTTAGCTGCTTTGATAAAATTCTACCATTGGACTTTTCAGAAATCTTGAATATTCTCGAAATTACAGCGTATTTTATATTTCAACTCATTTGAGGATGTGACGTCATCAAGTTTCTAAATCATAAACCAGAAGTGTGAAAGACTTTTGCTTCATACCATATTGTAGATATTCATAAACTATGTTTTTCTTGAAAATTATTCTATGTTTCCTCAAAGATTTTAGAAATTACGATGATTTTAAGTTTTTTCCAAAATTTTCTTGAATTGTAAAAAAAGAAGAAAAACATTCTAATTCTAAAAATATTGAAGATTTCTGATAACTCCAATGATAGAGTTATAGCATAGCAGCTAAAGTTTCTTCCAAGCCATTCCATTCAAAGAAATAGGTCACAGAATTTTACACCGACCTTTTTAAAAATTTGGAACCTATGCCTTCATCAAATACTTTCTCGTTGATTTTCAGGTTACAGGAGGGCACAAATTTTATCGAAAATGACTTGCTGATGCTGGAGTTCTCATTATCGACTGGACGGTTAACAAAGATGACCCGCAAGGACACCAAATTGAGCATTGATGTAGACCAACAATTCTTTTGGTATAACGGTAGTGATGGCAACGATGTTAGCCGCCAGACTTCCGGAGCCTATATATTCCGACCGAACAATTCAAACCCTTTCCCGGTATGTAAAGACAATATTGCAACAGTTGAAGTGAACAAAGGCCCATTGGTACAAGAAGTGAGACAAATATTTGGCCCATTTGTCAGCCAAGTGATTAGGTTATACGCGGGAGAGTCACACGCAGAATTTGAATACACAGTCGGGCCGATTCCTGTCGGAGACAAACTTGGCAAGGAAATCATTTCAAGATTCGACACTAAAATCAAATCAAATAAACTATTTTACACGGATGCGAACGGTCGTGAGGTAATCATCATCATTTATTTATTTAGGGTGTGTTCGATTGCTACAAATTCTGAAAAGGTTAGACTTGGTAGACTCAGAAGTTGTGTTTGATTGGCTCTGAAATTCTCAAAATGGAACGTTTGGTAGGTTTGGAAGGCCTTCTGAACCTTCTGCTCCAAAAGGCAGAAGGTTTGGCAGACTTTGGAGAGATTATCATTTTAATTAGCAAACAAACCCTTGTGGTGAATCCGAAACCTACCGTTATAAATGTTTGTGTTTGATTGGGAAATATACTTCCATCTCTGCGAAGTCTACTGTTTTCAGAATTTGATAGGTTTGGAATTACCAATCAAACACACCCTTAAAATAGGCTTACAAATATCAACATAGTTACATTGCAGCTAATATAGGCCTTCTATCTTACAAATCAAATAGAAAATCTATTTCCAATCGTTAACAAATAATACTATAAAATCTATATGATAGCTGCATATTATGTTAGATACCCAATCTGCGGTATATATGTTTTGCATAGAATACAGTTGCAGTCCTCGCCCTTCCAACATCTAATCTGTTTTTTTTTAAATTGGAAGGGTTGTTTTACTGTTTTACTGTTTGTCTTGCTTGTTTTACTACGCTTGGTGAAGTTGGCCAAAGTCTGTTTCCAGGGAAAGATATAGTCTCAATTCCAAAGGTCGTTGTATGCAAATAGAAAGCAATGTTGTGCGTATTGTACGTCATCTGTATCAATAAAACAGTAATTTCTTTAAAATTACGACTTTGTGCTAAGACTACAGGCTAAAGCCTGGTTCCCATTAGGTCGTTGGCAGTCGCTGGAGTCGCTGGGGTCGTTCGTACGAACGAGCCAAAAGACCCAAAAGACTGAATGTGAACCGCAAAAACTCAGTCGTTGGTGTCGTCAGGGTCATTGGGGAGTTTACTTTCGCCGTTCATATTCAGTCTTTTGGGTCTTTTGGGACGTTTGTTCCAGCGACCTCAACGACTCCAGTGACTTCAACGACCTAGTGTGAACCAGGCTTAAGAATCGTTACAACGTTGTATGCACCTATGTATGTATGTATGTATGTATTTATGAATGTATCAATTTGCCACTATTTACAATGATCAAGAAAGGATAAAAAATACAGTAGATACAATACAGTTTATATAATACTAAGACTAAAAAAGAAAAATGCAAGTTAAAAAGCACCTCTAATTACAGTGGCAGGGATAGCATTAAAAGGTCGAGTTGACCTTATTTCCATAATGGTCCCCTTAGAGGTGGTTGCAAAAAAGAGTAAACAATAGATTTGTATGTGCCTTTGGATAAAACATAATTCAGTAAGGCCGAATCAGGCATTGAAACTAAAACGGTCCTTAGTAGTAGACATATATGTCATCTTCCTCTTT